>JBCNJP010011286.1:0-17344 GCA_039602395.1 Deinandra increscens subsp. villosa
CTAACCGATTTGATGTTCAATTTGTCTCTATTTCGGGTTTTTCTGCAAACGCGCTGATATTTACGTTTAACCGGGAATTAAAACTATCTGATCTTATATGAGGATTGTGTGTAATACTAGTTACGCATAAAAGTGAATACAAATGAAGATCTGTGAGAATTCAAGGTTTAGAATGCAAACAGTGAAAGTTCGGTAAATCTTTAGAATGCAAACAGTGAAAGTTCGGTAAATCCCGCGTGATTTCGATTTTAACCTGGAGATCACGTTTTTGGGTATCGTATGTCAATTTTATCATATTTACGAGTCTTACGATCACATATGATGTCATGAGTCATCACACACTTGATCGAGTCACAAAACGTATGTGGGTTGCTTAAAAGTGATACGTATGGCAAAACCGACCAAAAACGCGTTATTTGACCATAGTTGTGCATACCTTTGAACTACGTGACACATTTATACTTGTTCTGAGTGGATTATATTTGGGTAACATGTTGGGATCATTAATTGGGCATTTTAGGGGGGGGGGGGGAACGGGGCTCGAAAACGTCAAAAAACACAAAATTGTGCACGCAAAACGAGAAAATGGTTAAGAAATAGTACGGGCATGCTCCAAGCATATCGCTTGGAGCATCCCTACCCTCCAGGCGATACGCCTAGGGCCTATTTTCTAGAAAACCCTAAAATTCCCTCCTAATCTTTTGACACCCTAATCTTTATTTGGCGATTGAAGATTGAAGATCAAGGCTTGGATCCTCCATCCTCAACCCTTTTCTTCATTTTTTTTTGGTTTACCGGTAAGTTCTCTCTTCCTCCTTTCATGTTCAAGATCAAAACTTTATGATGTTTCTAGGATGGATCTAGGTTCTAAATGATAGATCTCATGATTTCTCATGTTAAGATTGAGACTTTATAATGAATCTAGGTTAGATCTATGGATTTCATGTTATTGTGTTATAGATCTAGGGTTTATTCATCCAAGTTTATATTTTTATGCCATTAAATGCTTAGATCTACAACATGTGTGTTAACTAGGGTTAGACCTATGTGTTATGATCATCAAGTTTGTATTTTTATGCCATTAAATGCTTAGATCTACAACATGCATGTCATCTAAGGTTAGATCTATGTGTTATGATCATCAAGTTGTATTTTTATGCCACTAAATGCTTATATTACAACATGCATGTCATCTAGAGTTAGATCTATATGTTAAAATCATGAAGTTTGGACTTTTAGGTTTTAGAACGGTTAGATCTACATCATAAATGCTAATTAGGGCTAGATATATGTTCTCATCATTAAAATTAGATGTTCTTGCTATAAATGATTAGATCCATGCTATGTTTGATTAGATCTATAAATTTCATGATAAATTATGACTAGATCTAGGTTTGCATGTTAGACCTAGGGTCACCTTATTAAAATTAATATATATCATGTGCATGATGACTTTGTTTGACTTTCCATAATATTAGTAATTTAGGATTCTATATTAGTAATTTAGCCTTGTCCTTAGGATTCTATAACCTAAAATAATTCGTACGTTATCACTTGAGCAAACCACCAACGGGCCTTTGAGTCGATTATGTCATGTCGTTTCATATCGAGTCACTATTGTCAATTTTTTAAAATGCTTGAGCATCGGATCGTCTACTCAATTTAGCTATTTGGACATCGAAACATAATTAACCGATTGTTTTATTGATCACAAACGAACAATTACAATCAGTAAAACACTTAGAAATTAACACAGAGAATACACTCTTAGAAACACACACTTAAGAAATCTCACACGCTCAGAACTCCCAATTACATAGTCCAAACTTCTATATATACCCGATTGGCCGATCTGTGTCCGAACCTCAGGTTCGGCCAGTCCGAACTCGTGGTTCGGCCAGTCCGAACTCGTGGTTCGGACCAGGTTCGGCCAGCAGTCACTTGGCTTGAACTTGTTCGATACTTGATACTTCACACGACGCATATATCAGGTATCAACAAACTCCCCCCCCCCCCCCCAGTCGTGTGCAGTATCTCTTCAACATCATCAACTCTGTATCTTCAATCAAGTTTCCCCTCAAGTGTACAATCCGTTCATCCAATGAAATGAATCTTCAAACAAACTCCTCCTCAACTCAATCGTAGCTTGATCTTGAATACTTGACAATGCTTAGTGTATCTCTAGTCTTTTATCAACAACTTCAGAAGACTTGAAGTGATGAAATCTTGCACTTTAGCAACCTGCTCAAACATTTAAATAATCTTGGCGCAAAACGTCTCTTCGAGACTCTAAGGTTTGATATTGAAATTTGAATTTTTATCACGTGTTGATCAGATCGAAAATAAAGCAGAAATAAAATATTTTAGCTTTTAGAAGGTTTATATCAAAACAAACCTAAAATCTTTTTGATTTTCAAAGTTTATGCTAAAACACATCGAAAATCTTTTTGTATTTTTCTTGATGTGAAATAAAATTGCAATACTGAAACAAACACTATATTTGGTATGAGAAAGATCACTATATGGAATCATATCGGTCATAACGCACTGAACTACACTTCAATTTCAACTAATTGAAACACATAAGTTATGTTGATTACCGGTATAATTAGTCCATCTTAAACTCAAACAGAATAATACTCATAACATCTGGATATGTTAAGGTATTGATTAGATTTGCATTGACCAGTGTACCCCACACTATCAGACATATTCAGACATTTTTCTGTTTTTCTGTCTTTTTCCTTTTGTGTGATAGTACTTGTGATTGTTCACAACGCATAATGTTTTTCATGATATTGTCAACTGTGTTCCATGCAAAAAGAAATAAGAACGTTAAATCGTCTACCTTAAGGTCGATCTTT
The DNA here is from genome assembly GCA_039602395.1 of Deinandra increscens subsp. villosa. Lineage (NCBI taxonomy): Eukaryota > Viridiplantae > Streptophyta > Magnoliopsida > Asterales > Asteraceae > Deinandra > Deinandra increscens. Next base: position 2,865 of record JBCNJP010011286.1, read on the forward strand.
CGATACGCAGATAAGGCCTCGGATTAAACAAAATAAGAAAAATAAAACAAGTTGAAGTTGTATAACTCAACAACAATCAGGTCGGTACTCCCGTACACGTAGAGAAAGTCCATGAGTTATACGAAACACCAAAGAAAATAAAGCAGAACGTAAAACGAACAACGATTAGGTCGATCTTTCGATACGCAGAGAAAGTCCGATCGTTTGACAAAATAAAGAAAATCAAACAAGTTTAAATCTTTGCAAAACAAACACATGTATACACATTGACTTCTCATTACTATTTTCACACTTATTTTTTTTCTTTTTGTGTCATGAAATAAGTATCAAGATGTTGTCCACTTGGTCAAACATTAGTATTTAGTGTATATCACATCTGAATACTTTCTGATTTGTTAAGCCTACCAAGCACATCAAGCAATGATCTTATGACCCTTTCATCTACTCTATCCATGAGTCAGATACATAAGCCAATGTACCATCATTTCCCAATGATCAATTTCTCAAAATTATATATTTTACATGTATTCACCTTCTCCCTAGAACATGCTTTTTCTCAATACTCCCCCTTACTTACAATTCTCCCCCTTAAAATGAAAACTCTATTTTTGAATTTTCATTTTACAAAAACAAGACTCTATTTTTGGCTTTTGAGAAAAACTTGTAAGCAAAGAAATTTGATCAATCAACACGGATATTTGCAGATTTAGAATTCAGAAAATTTTGCAGATTTCGAAAATTTATCATGAAATTTAAGTTATGCAGAATACTCCTCCATCAACAACTTTGCAATCATCGATAGGTCTTCTAGAAGTACCTACACACTAGTCAAACTGATTAGTTCATAAATGACCCGAAGCGGATCGCTTCTGGTCGACCAGTGTCCTGATTTTGCTTCGAAACCACCTTAGGTTTCCATTGTTGGGATTTTGGTAATTCAGTCTTTGATGAAGTCATCACATGTGTCTGTGATGATGAACCTACATGTTGAGTCTTTTGAAAAATTGGAACAAAACGTTTTTGTTTTAAGAAAAATGTAGGCTCAACTTCATCAAAAACTCTGCCTTATTCATTAAAGAACATTGGTTTGGCAGGTTTACCAAAAACTGATTTCTTGTGAAACCTTTGGGATGAATCAGCAGGTAGTGGACACTCTTTTGCCATATGCCCTGTTCGGCAACAAATATAAGAGATTCGCTTTGTTTTGTCCCACCTTTGTTGTACCTGCGAAGAGTTACACACATGAACATCTCGAACAAAATCGGAATTAGAATCATATATCTGATGTCTGTGATCATGAACCCACTTGGATGTTGGGCTTCGAGATAAAGAACCATTAGAAGAAATTTATCTTTCACAAATACTTCAGAAATCTTCCGAGCATCGACACAATGAAGAGGAAATTCTTTATCAGAGAAAAGCTGATCAGAACCTTTGAGCTTGTAGAACCTCTCGGGTTGAACCTTATCGGCTTTGAAAACCTCCCTCTTCACTTGCTTCATTTTAAGCTTTTGCAAGTTTTGTGGTGCAGATGCTGGAACCTCCTCAGCTTTACCTTTCATTCCAGAAAAACCTAAACCAAATTTCTTTCCAAAAATCTTCTCCTCTGATGTAGAATGTCCATTCTTTGCTAAGCGAGAAAATTCAGCTTTCACTTCAGTCACATTCTTCTGATCATAAAAGATCTTCTCATCAAATTCAGGTTGAGACCTAATCTTGTCACTTGAAGTAGCTGATTTCTCATTATCAGCAGAAGATGAACCAGATACAAACTTTGGAGCAGAAGGAATCTCAGATTTCTTGTCTTTCTTCTTCTTAGTCTTCTTGTTTTTCTTCTTCTCAACAACCTTTTATTCTTCAGAAGTGGATGATGAAACCTTTGAATAATCAAATTCTTCAATCTATTCCTTTACTTCTTTAAATGCTTCTTTGATTTGAGCAGGGGGTGATGTAGTTTTATCAAACATTTTCTCAAAATTTGCATCATTAGCAAAGAAACTTGTGAACACTTGAGAATTTGAAACATTGTTGAGCAATCTATTAGCATCAATGACTTGAATCTTGAGATCAGAAATTTGCTTTTGAGCTTCAGCTAACTCCTTCTCAGTAGCAATCAATCTTTTGGCAACTTTGTGTGTTTTAAACTTTTGCATACGAAGATTTTCCATGCCCTCAAAATATTCTTTCTTTAATTTATCCTCATTCCGCTTCTGAATTTCCAGATTTGCTTTCTGAACTTTATTTACACTCACCAATTCCCGCTTCTCATCTAACAATCTTTCCATGTCAACTTGATATGCTTCAATCTTAGGAGCAGATTCATCAACATTCTTGGTAAGTAAATCAAGTTTAATCTTGGACTTGTCAAACAAATTATTGAAATCAGAAACAGCATCTTCCGCATCAAATTTCCATTTCTTAACTTCTTGAACTAACTTTTCCTTTTCTTCAGAAATCTTAGCTTTTGCAACTTCAACATTCTCTAAAGCTTCATTCAACAATTTGACCTCGGTAATCAAACATTCGTTCTTCAAAACCAACTCCTTCTCATGCTCCTTAGAAAATTTCAAATCTGAATTAATCAAGTTGAATTCCTCAGACAAATTTTGAAGTTTATCCAACAACGATGCATTTTCTTTCAACAAACTCTCCAAATTCTCAGCAGATTCACAAGAACTTGGTAAACTTGTATCGGAACTTGTATCGGAACTATAATCTTCTTGATGATCATGGGTGACAATTAAAGCAGAAGAATCAAAATGCATTCCCCAATCATAAACACCATCATTTTGAACTGTTAGTGCTGACTTGGTTGTATTACTTGAAGACGGTTGAGAAATACCAGGCTTGCTAGAATATGTTTGTTGACATTCTTTGGCAAAATGTCCAAGCTTTGACCACTTGTAACACTTCAATTTTGACTTATCAAAACCTAATTTCTCACTAAAATCAGAAGTAGATTTTCCATACTTCTTGAAAAATCTCTTTGATCGGTGACTCAGCATAGCATATTGCCAAGATAGATCCAATTCAGTCAGTTGATCATCATCAAGAGCATCAAGATCATCTCTTACTAATTATGCATCAGCAACATTTTTGATAACTAAACCAAATGATGAAGAGATTAAAGCAGCAATCACTTTGGCACAATCATCCATTGATTCAGCAGAAAAAGCATTTTGACTCGAAGAATTTGGAATTGTGAAACTATAACCCCTTGATGAATTGTTATCAGAATTCCCTGAAGCTCCAGCCATAAAAGCAACACTCGGTGTCGTACTCAGATTTGGCTTAGATTTAGCACTCATGCTTGCACTATTCTCACCACGATACAATTCAGGATTCTGCAAAGTAGCAGTTGACTTCTTAGAATTTAACATTTCCATTTCTCGAGCATGAAGTTTCCCAGTTAGCTCGTGAAATGTTAATACAGAATAATCCTTATCATGAGTAAGAAGCAAAACATAATTTTCCCATTTTTCAGGCAACGCTTCCATAATCTTCTCCTTCAAATCAGCATCAGTCTTCTCATTTCCAACAACCTTTAATCCACTAATCAGATGTGAAAACGGGAAACAAGAGCAGTAATGTTCTCATTATCATAATATTGAAAATTATCAAATTCTTTATTCAACACTTTCTTCCGACTTTTCTTGTAATCATCATTACCCTCACACCTTGCTGATAAAGCATCCCACAATTGTTTTGATTTTATTCATGTGTTGAATTGATGTAACAACTCAGTGGGTAATGCCATAGTAAGATAACCAAAAGCTTTTTGTTCAAGTTCATAGGCTTTTCTTTCAGCAATGTCGAAAGTATGAACTTCCTTGAAATCTCCCGCATCAGTCGGATGTTGATAAAGTTTCTTGATTGGAATCCACAAATCGATGTCATTCGTACTTATATAAGCCAAAATGGTTGCTTACAATTCTGATAATCTTCAAGCTTTAATAATTTGGGAACTTTCTGACTTGTTCCGATTTCATTATCAAAATTCAGCATTGTTTGCATTGCGTTTTGCATAGCGGCAAACGCTTGAAATTCCGTCATCTTTTGGAAAATTTGAAAAACTGTTGGCCGAACTTGCTCCGAACTAAACACTGTCGGCCGAACTCCCTCCGAATTCTGTCCGAACCTAATTCAATAGTCCGAACTTAAACTTTGTCCGAAAGACCTCCGAACTTCCACCGAACTAGACCAACTCCGAATTCTCGCAGAACACTGACCGAATAAGCACCGAACACTATCTGAACTTGAGCTTCGGAGCAGTTACGCCGAACTCGACCAGATACCTCCGAACCTCGACATAATTTTTCAAAAACGCGTGAAAATTGACTGATTTTGACGAAACTTGCAATCGTGAATCAGGAAAATCAATAAGAAATGACTTAGAAGCAGATTTGACACCAAAGACTCGATAGAACTGATGAAAACACACACCAAAAACGCTTCAAAAATCCAGAAATAGCAACCACAGATTAGTAGAGTGAACCATAAAGCTCTGATACCACTTGAAAATGCATAAGCATCGGATCGTCTACTCAATCTAGCTATTTGGACATCGAAACATAATTAACCGATTGTTTTATTGATCAAAAACGAACAATTACAATCAGTAAAACACTTAGAAACTGACACAGAGAATACACTCTCAGAAACACGCACTTAAGAAATCTCACACGCTCAGAACTCCCAATTACAAAGTCCAAACTTCTATATATACCCGATTGGCCGGTCAGTGTCCGAACTCAGGTTCGGCCAGTCCAAACTCCTGGTTCGGACCAGGTTCGGCCAACAGTCACTTGGCTTGAACTTGTTCATTACTTGATACTTCACACGACGCGCATATCAGGTATCAACAATTTTTATTAATTTATTTATTATTTATCTTGACTCCGTCCCGGCCAATCATCAAGGTGATCTCCGGACTTGATTCCCTCATCGCTATCGCTAGACTTCTCGTCTCGACTCTCCTATCATGTGAGTATTCAAAGACCCTTTTTTTATTTTTTTGGGGTGCAACATTTTTGGTTATTCAAACTCTAGAACGATACTCTTTACTCTAAAACTACATGCATATTCATTGAACATTATGTGTTAATATTGTATGCTAAATCTATGTGATCTATATGTTATATTTATGAACGACCTCTAGAACGATCTTATGTGACATTAACCATAAAAAGCTGGGGTTTTAATGATAGATCTATCGGTGTGACGACCCACCTGAATTGACCAGTAATTGGCGTCGAGTGATTGTTAAGCTTGTGGTCAGGATTGGATCATACACTCTTGTTACTCTATTTCATATTGTTTATCATACTTTGTTACACTTAGTCTCATGGAAGGCATGCTTTTAAACTATGATGCTTTATCAAACCTATGTTTACTCACCAACTCTTGTAGTTGACTCGTATGTTAAACATGTTGCAGGTGCTACTATTTGATTGTGTTTATTATCATCATCATAGGATTGCATGGGCCTTAGTCGACCTAATTAAATAATTTAAGACTTTATGATTATTATTTCGAATGTTTTGTTTGAATTGTAACTTTGAACTATGTTTGATCTATGCATTATCGATGCTTATTGAAATGGGTCTAATTAAGAATATCGCAACCCCGATATCTTCTGTTGTCGTTTAGTGTGTGACAGAAATAGTGTTGTGTGCATTTGGACAAACATCGCACCCTGATATTTTCCGTCGTCGGTTGGTGTGTGACAGATTTTATGAATAACCTCTTCTAGGTTATACCATTTGTATTATTCTGCTCGATTTTTTTTCGAGGGTTTTTATCTTTGAAACTGATTTATTTTCAAATTTTGTTTGTGTGGTAATCCTTTTATGATTACTCTATTCAAGTTCGAGCAGTTGAACTTAATGCTGGTAATGTGAATGCATCTTGTAATTCACTTGCTATTCTTTGCAAATGTACGACGTATTAGACTTCAGATTTCTTATAGAACACTTGGGGATCAATATTTGGTATTCATGATGCATTTCATATTGTTTCTTGTATTATAAGGCTTTCCTTACTCTTATCTCCCCCCTAAGACTGGGAATACTAACACATTTGACTAATAGTCAATATATTGTGATGTAAAATTTTTCACCAGTCGATCTTATTGTTGTGATATTACTACATAGACCGCAAAATCGAAAAAGTATTTATACAAGACAAAATTGATTCTCTTTTGAAGATCTGTTGTAATGGAGAGTATTTATGATTTGCAGTTGGTTTTAAACAAATTAGTGTAGCGGTATGTATAAATGACATACCTTCGTGTAGAAGATGGTAATTCAGATCTTATCAGGAGTGATTTAGTAATTAAGTGCAATGGTCAATTTGTAACAGCCCAGACCCGTCGCGCCAAGATATTGTCCGCTTTGGCAGCCGGCATGCCCTCAGGCATCCGCCCCTCACGGATTTAAAACGCGTCTTGATAGGGGAGGTATCCACACCCTTATAAAGCGATGCTTAGTTCTCCCCCCCACCAATGTGGGATGTTACAATCCTCCCCCCTTAGGGGACCAGCGTCCTCGCTGGCACACTGGCCGACGACCGGCTCTGATACCATCTGTAACAGCCCAGACCCGTCACAACCAAGATATTGTCCGCTTTGGCAACCAGCATGCCCTCAGGCATCCGCCCCTCACGGATTTAAAACGCGTCTTGGTGGGGGAGGTATCCACACCCTTATAAAGGCATGCTTAGTTCTCCTCCCCACCAATGTGGGATGTTACAATCCTCCCCCCTTAGGGGACCAGCGTCCTCGCTGGCACACTGGCCGACGACCGGCTCTGATACCATCTGTAACAGCCCAGACCCGTCGCACCAAGATATTGTCCGCTTTGGCAGCCGGCATGCCCTCAGGCATCCGCCCCTCACAGATTTAAAACGCGTCTTGATAGGGGAGGTATCCACACCCTTATAAAGCGATGCTTAGTTCTCCTCCCCACCAATGTGGGATGTTACAAAATGCGTCCATCTTCAAAGGGTTTTAACAACATAACGTCAATACCACTTTTAAATTTAAGTATTTTTTGTTTCGAATACGAATCTTTTCTTTGTGGTATATAGAGTCCTTACATCTTTTGATAAGGTTCAGTTGATCTTTTTTCTTTGAATGATCAACTCACAAGACCACTTTATAACATTAGTTATTCAGCAGCACTTGCGACCCTCAGATAGCTTAAGTTGGAATTTTATTAATAATCATAGCATACCTTTATCCACTTAAGTTTGGCCATCTCTCTTTTGGGCTTTTGTTAGCAACCATTGTACTAACAAGGTGTCCGGCCTGATCACCTCTTCCCAACATGCACTCTTTAATCGTCAATGAGACAGTTGAGGACAAGAAAAACATTTTCACTTTTTCTTGGGTTACCCTTTATAAATAAAGGAATAACAACGATACTGCATTAAGGTATTGGTATGTAATACCTTTTGGAAATGCACCCGCTAATGACTCATGAACCATATTATAGAAAGCGAATCATATCGCATGTGAATCTCGTATTATTTAAAGAGATCATTTGTACAGCATATGCATGTGTTTATTGATAGCATTTTTAAGCAAACATTCATATTCAATATTTTACACAAGAACAATCAAATATTTGTATAACCTTCTCACACAAAATGAAATAAGTATGGCCATAGACCTTTGTAAGTACTAGAATCAAAAGTATCTTATTCTTCATCAACTTATTACAAGATCATAAATGTAGAAACAAGAACATAAAGATCAACATTTTCTATCTTTCATTTGAGATTTGCATTTGCAACTTCACATGTAACATTTGCGAAGATGAATTCCATTCCAAGCTCGCACTAGTTCATTTCCATCAAGCTGCTGAAGTATGTAAGACCCATTTCCAATCGCTTTTTTGATTATATAAGGTCCCTCCCATTTGGGAGACATCTTTCCGAGTGGAAGTGCTCTACTCACTTCATTACTTCTTAGCACATATTCTCCTTCCTTATACTGCTGGTTTTTGACTTTGGCGTTATAATACTTTGCCATCTCTTTTTTGTATATGCTTTCTCGTATAGCTGTGATTTCCCTTCACTCTTCCAAAAGGTCCAAATTGGTTCTTAATTCCTCATCATTATCCGTCACTTGCACCTGTAAGCGGTGACTAGGTATTCCGATTTCAGCCGGAATGACGGCTTCGGTTCCATATACAAGACTGAATGGTGTTTCACCATTGCTAGTTTTAGGCATGGTTCGATGTGCCCACAAGACATGTGGCAGTTCATTGACCCAACTACCTGTCTGACACACATTTGAAAAAATATACACCAACAGACATTTGATGACTGGTCTTTGGGTTAGAAGGTAATTATCATCTGTTCAGTTGAATCAAATTAACATAATTTTAACCAAAAACCCTAATATAGATTACGGGTTTTCTATAAAGCTTCCCCTGAACCCAAGACCTTTAAAGACTTCCCCTTAGCTGATAACTTCCCCTCAGCTAAGGACTTCTCCTGAGATAATACATATTATCTTCGAGTTCCCTTCAGATACTATGTATTATGGAAGTCTTTTTATTAGATAATAAGTATCATCCTCGAGTTCCCTTCGGATAATACTTATTATCCTCCCTCCTTCCCCTAAAAATTTGTCAAGATCTGACGGAGGAAATCTTTTCCATTAGATAATAAGTATCATCCTCGAGTTCCCTTCGGATAATACTTATTATCCCATACTCCTTCCCCTAAAAATTTGGCAAGATCTGCCGGGGGCATATGGTCATGCATTAAAACCCATGAAAAACACATTTTGACTTCTCAAATCAACCTGGCCAAGACGAAAGACAAACACAAAGAACTTAAAACTCACACAAGAAAGATAAAAATAGACAAATACTTACCAATATTAAACATGAGAAAGTTTACAAGGGATCAAACCATATGAATCTGACTGAGGAACCCTTTTCAGCTTCAGTTACTTGACTAGTCCAGGTGATTGCCGGTATATTTGTCCGCTTTAAACTTAGACCCGATTAAACCCAACCAAATGTGTTATGCTTAATATAGTACAATATTACCGTCATGTTTAATTGTCCCCACACCCAAGCGTACACAGCAAAACCTACCCAACCTCAGAGTTTATTGAGGATTCACAAACCCTCAACTTAAAGAACCATGCACCACGGCTATGACTACCACTTATTTTCATTAACCATCAGTTGGTGATCAGGTCGGCCGCTAAGCACGCAAAGAAGACTAACTGAGTGATTATTTTTCAATTTTTTTTTTTATATCTTTTTCATTTCTTTTTCTTTTCTTTTTCTTTTCTTTTTATTATGTGGTGTAGTCATGACAGCAGAGACATGGCGTGTGAGAGAGTGAATACTAGGTATAATTACCACTCTCAACCCGTTTTTGTTGGGACTCAGTCTTTTAAACCATGCAACCTGGGATGAGAAACTAAACATATATATCTTTTAAGTTTACTGCACTTTCATTGGTGGTCATACGATTAGGTCGAGCCTACCGAGCATATCACCGTGGAGCTTGCCTTTCACTTCCGCCTTACGCGTGTCAGCCATCTCCAACCCGGTCATTCATTTTACTTCCCCTAAACTTCTCAAAAACAAGACACAAACAATGAAACACAAACAATTAAAAATTGAAAAGCACACAATTTTTGAGGGGTCAACATTTTCATCCTCTTTACATTTCTTCCCCTTGCTTTTTGATTTTTAATGTCACAATCTTGTGAACATCATTTTTTTTAAATAATAAAAAAAATAAAACACATAAACACACTAACTAACAACAAAACACAAAATTTTGAAGATATCTGGCCAAGCTAACTTTCAAAGTATTGATTTGAAAATTTTAGAAAATTGAGTTTCATGACATGCACACTTCATTGCATTTGAAGTCAAACACTTAATCAATCAAGTGAAAATTTTAGGAAATTTGGTTTGACTCAAAACACCCTTTGCCGCTTCATTCACACAACCAAGTTAAGAACACTACCTTTCGTGCTGAATTTCACCTTTTACCTCTCAAGGAAACATATCTTCCATTTATAGATTACTTGACATGACATGAAGATACGTCTCCTAAACTGTGCCTGGAACAATCACTTATCAACAAACAAATTAGTAATAAAACCGTTAGTGATAATCCTCCTTGACTGTTCCTGCACAGAGTGAGAGATTAGTTAGCCATTGGTACCCAGGCCATTGTTTTTCTGGGTACACCTGAGGAATCAATAAAGGATACTTCTTGTAAGAACATCCCCTTTGAAAAATCAGGAAGTTGGGATGAAGTTGCCTTGATTTTTGGTTTCCAAATTCCAGGTGATTTAACATTTGTTTTAGTCACTTTTGGAGTTGTGACTTTAGGTATTTCAACCTTCCTCATTTTAGATTCATTTTTCAACACAGTTTTTGTTTTAGTCACCTTTTGAGTTGTGACTTTAGGTATTTCAACCTTCCTCATTTTAGATTCATTTTTCAACACAGTTTTTGTTTTAGTCACCTTTTGAGTTGTGACTTTAGGTATTTCAACCTTCTGCATTTTAGAAATATTTTTCAAAACAGTTTTAGTTACCTTGGGAGGGGTAACTTTGGGTTTTTCAAGTTTTGATTGCTTTGAAAATGGTTTCATCACCTTTTTCTGAAAATTTTGGTAAGTTGGAAAGCTGTTGTTTTGATTTAAAGTTTTTCTTTCAGCTTTGGCAACACCCCAATGTTGATCAGAGGGTTTAACCTTGGGAGTAACAGTCTTCATTGCCTTAGGTTTCTGCACCATCATCGGCTTAGACTTCACAGACTCCTGAGATGAAACACTTTGACTTTTTGGAAAATAGGGTTCATAGGGGCGATAAAGACAGTTTCTAGCAATATGACCAGCAATGCCACAATTAAAGCAAGTCTCCTTCTTTAGATAGAAGTCAGACGTGTACCCATTCGTCTTTGGTGGCTGATATGGAGCTGGTTTGCCTTGTGTCTGCTTCTTTGCTTTGACTACAGCTTCAGATTTGACCTTCTGCTGGTTTGTCGAAGCCTGTGTCCAACCTGTCCTCATCGTCTCTGTGCTCTCTGGATTTCCTGATGAAGAAGCACCATTCTTGCAACTGCACTTACAACTGCATGAAGCAACTGAAGAAATGGGAGACACAGCTACTCCCTTTAGTTTTTCATTCTTCACTCCAGCTGTTTGCTTCATACTCGGATGCTTAATGGTGATCTTTGGCTTCTCAACTTTAGCTTCACTGATCACTCCATCAGTTAGTCCCTTGAACTTGGAGGAGAAGGATGGTAAGTCATACCCAACATCTGGTTCTTGGTCAAACATAGATTCAGATGTCATAAAGATCTTCCCCTCAGGCCGTGTTGTCAAGATCACCTTTTCCCTTTTGACTTCGTCAACAACCTTGAAGCATGGGGTTTCAATTTTAGGGTATGGTTTCAACTCTACCCCAACATCATCAGACTTGGAATTATGACATCTGTTATACTTCTGGCACTCAGCATCATCTCTTGATACGTCCTCTATTCTCCCTTCACCATATGTCATGTTTGCCTCGTTGTCTATTTCCTCTTGAGTCAATGGTGTAGTTCCAACCAAGACACTATCAATAGGAGGAGCAGCTTCTTTATAATCTGACTTGGTTCGTTCAACTTGATCCTCACTAAGAAGTATTCCTATAATGTCTCTGGGAACTGGTGGAGGAATAATGTTGTTTGCAGCCAAGGCCTTATCAGTCTTTTCTGATCCAAATCCAGGTGTGTGTTTCCCAACTTGACCAGTCACAACAACATGTGACAATTCTTTTCCAGCATCGAGCATTCGCTGATTTCTTTCCTGATTGCAATCAAACTTGACTTGCAGCTCATCAAATTTTTGTTGCAGTTCATTTAGTTTCTGTGTAATCTCAGATATCTCAATCCTAGCCCGATCATGTAAGATAGTCTTCTCCGTTGCTAGCTTCCGATATTTCTCAATGTCTAGTTTCTGAGCTTTTACCTTCTCCTCATTCTTTTGCCATCTACCCTTAAAAGAACTCCTCTCGCATTTTATCTCAAATAATTCTAATTGATAATTTTTACAAATTTGCCTAAGTCCAGGAATTATACGAGCACAAGTAGGATTGGGGCATATCTCAGTATTGTCAATTTCAGCTTCAAAATCATCCTTGTTCTCAACCGAACTCATTTTCTTTCTTTAGATATGCAGCTTCTGAAAATCTTGAACAATCTGCAAAAAACGGCAAAAGCGGCAAAAACACTATTCAAAAAATAGTATCAAAAACTTAAAACTGAAAAAACGGAGGCCTTCGGAGTGGAATTTGGGGGTCCAAATGAGCTCCCCTGGATGTTAGTCTGGGGTAATTCTGGGGCTTGTTCTCACGAACGTCGTGTAAAAATTTGAGCTTCTAACTCCAAACGAGTCAAAAGTTACGCCCGTTTCCGTGAAAGTGAGAAAAAGTGACTTTTTGCCGCAAAAACGATGAGTTTCCGATCGTAAACGCCCGATTACGATCGTGAACGTCGTTTCCGATCAACCCCCTAATCGTAAACACTTAACCGCCTTTAAAAATCGTAAACTGAGATTACGATACGCGATTACGATCACCGGAATCGTAAACACCTGTTCCCGATAAAACAAAGTCGTAAACACCGTTTGCGATCCTGCAAAGTCGTAAACCCCGTTTCCGATAACAAGTACAATCGTAAACGCTTTTCTCCGGGTCGTAAACACAAGTACACGAACAAGTACACTCGTAAACACCTTCTTCAGACTCGTAAACAAGCAATCTTCAACCGTAGCCCAGAAAACACGATCGTGAACCCTCAAAACTCGATGAACACAGCAGTATCGAAGATCGGAAATACCAAAAACACCCTTGAATCTTCAAATCTTCAACAGAAACTTCAAAACCAACCCAGAAAACACTCGAATCTATATCGTGAGAGCCTCGAATCTAAGATTCTTGGCTCTGATACCAATTGTAGGTCCGAAAATCTCCCAAACACACGATATAAAGATCTAACACGAGTGCGGAATCCTCGTGAGAGATTGATTCAAGAAAATAGTAGAAGAAGAGATTCAATCTAAGAGAAAGATTGAATCTTGAATGAAATCCGACTACTATGAAGCTTGATGAAGAGCTGATCGTAAACACCCTCTCAAAGAAGAAATCGTAAACAGGTTCTCCAAAAGCTTACTTGATCATAAACATGAGGTGGTATTTATACCACCTCTTACAAGGCCTTGGGCCAATCATAAACTCTAACTAGCCCAATCATAAACCCAAGCCCATGCCCAATCTAATAGTAAACTAGCCTAAACATAATAAAACTAGCCTACTAATCTAATTAAACCCTCTAAGCCCAGCCCAACTTATTTAATATTACAAGCCTCATAATCTAGCCTCTACACATATTTTTCCAATCTCATTTGTATACCTTCAACAAGACTCCGATTTGCTCTTTCGACTTGGCCGTTGGCCTGTGGATGTGCAACTGATGTAAAGATCTGATTTATATGAAGCTCTTCGCACCATTCCGCAAATGGGTTTCCAGCAAATTGCTGTCCATTATCTGTTATGATATAGAGAGGTAAACCAAATCGGCATACGATATGTTCCCACACGAACTTTTTGACTTGTTTACCAGAAATACAAGCAAGTGGTTTTGCTTCAATCCAGTTTGTAAAATAATCAATCGCAACCAATAGAAATTTTACCCCTCCACTTGCTAGTGGAAAAGGTCCGACTATGTCTATTCCCCACTTCTGAAAGGGCCACGCTGACGTAACAGGGATCAACTCATTTTTTGCTCGCATACTCACCGGAGCATGTGCTTGACAAGCTTGACACTTGCGAAGTTCTTCCCAAGTGCTTCGGTACATGCCTGGCCAAAAGTATCCAAGGCTCATGATTTTAACAACTACCATCTTTGCACCAGCATGAATACCGCATATGCCTTTGATGAAGAATAAAATCCCACTCGCACGTAAAATGAAATTCTAGACCTCACTATTGAATTTATGAAAAGAAATAGGAGAGAATTAGGAATCACGAAGGTATTTTATTGATTGAATCATGTGTACAAGTTCAGAATATAGAGAACAACACACACACTAAAGGTGTAAAATCTCTATTTGATCCCAAAGTCCTTTCTCTGATTCATGAATGTTCTATTTGTACTAATAAACTTGGTCCGCAAGTTCCTTAGTGTGAAACGGATGCACTTGCTGTCGGCTCTGTTGCAATTGCATCCTGCTGTTTTGAAGATCTCTTAGTTTGATTGTCAACTGCGATTTATCCTTGTTGTTACACTTGCATATCCGATTTTGACCTTTCCTCATCAAGTCCCCCTAGTCCATTAATAATTTATACAATGATAATGGACTATGTGCTAGAAAAATCTAGGCTTTATACATTTCGTTTGCTTTTAAAAAGGGTGTTATCTCATTAAAAAACCTTGCTTGGAAAACCCTTT
>JBCNJP010011287.1:0-17336 GCA_039602395.1 Deinandra increscens subsp. villosa
CAAGTTGTGTTTACGACCAATTATGGCCCAATATGGTGTGTTTAGTTGGGACTAATGAGTCCCACTAAGGTGTGTATATAACCAATAAGTTATGTTTAGGACCAATGATGGCCCAATAAGGTGTGTTTAGTAGGGCAATGAGGGTCGGTTAGGACCAACAAGTCCAAGTAAGGTGTGTATATAACCAATAAGTTGTGTTTAGGACCAATGATGGCCCAATAATGTGTGTTTAGTTGGGACTAATGAGTCCCACTAAGGTGTGTATATAACCAATAAGTTGTGTTTAGGACCAATGATGGCCCAATAAGGCGTGTTAGGTAGGGCAATGAGGGTCGGTTGGGAACAATAAGTCCTAGTAAGGTGTGTCTTATATAACCAATAAGTTGGGATTAGGACCAATGATGGCCCAATAATGTGTGTTTAAGGGCAATGAGGGTCAGTTGGGACCAATGAGTCCCAATAAAGTGTGTATATAACCAATAAGTTGTGTTTACGACCAATTATGGCCCAATAAGGTGTGTTTAGTTGGGACCAATGAGTCCCACTAATGTGTGTATATAACCAATACGTTGTGTTTAGGACCAATGATGGCATAATAAAGTGGGTTTAGGGACAACGAGGGTTAGTTGGCACCAATGAGTCCTAATAAGGTGTTTATATAACCAGTAAGTTGTGTTTACGACCAATTATGGCCCAATATGGTGTGTTTAGTTGGGACTAATGAGTCCCACTAAGGTGTGTATATAACCAATAAGTTATGTTTAGGACCAATGATAGCCCAATAAGGTGTGTTTAGTAGGGCAATGAGGGTCGGTTAGGACCAATAAGTCCTAGTAAGGTGTGTTAGGTAGGGAAATGAGGGTCGGTTGGGACCAATAAGTCCTAGTAAGGTGTGTCTTATATAACCAATACGTTGGGATTAGGACCAATGATGGCCCAATAATGTGTGTTTTAGGGCAATGAGGGTCAGTTGGGACGAATGAGTCCCAATAAAGTGTGTATATAACCAATAAGTTGTGTTTACGACCAATTATGGCCCAATATGGTGTGTTTAGTTGGGACTAATGAGTCCCACTAAGGTGTGTATATAACCAATAAGTTATGTTTAGGAACAATGATGGCCCAATAAGGTGTGTTTAGTAGGGCAATGAGGGTCGGTTAGGACCAACAAGTCCAAGTAAGGTGTGTATATAACCAATAAGTTGTGTTTAGGACCAATGATGGCCCAATAATGTGTGTTTAGTTGGGACTAATGAGTCCCACTAAGGTGTGTATATAACCAATAAGTTGTGTTTAGGACCAATGATGGCCCAATAAGGTGTGTTAGGTAGGGCAATGAGGGTCGGTTGGGAACAATAAGTCCTAGTAAGGTGTGTCTTATATAACCAATAAGTTGGGATTAGGACCAATGATGGCCCAATAATGTGTGTTTAAGGGCAATGAGGGTCAGTTGGGACCAATGAGTCCCAATAATGTGTGTATATAACCAATAAGTTGTGTTTACGACCAATTATGGCCCAATAAGGTGTGTTTAGTTGGGACCAATGAGTCCCACTAATGTGTGTATATAACCAATACGTTGTGTTTAGGACCAATGATGGCATAATAAAGTGGGTTTAGGGACAACGAGGGTTAGTTGGCACCAATGAGTCCTAATAAGGTGTTTATATAACCAATAAGTTGTGTTTACGACCAATTATGGCCCAATATGGTGTGTTTAGTTGGGACTAATGAGTCCCACTAAGGTGTGTATATGTAACAACCCGTAAGTTTCCAAGGACTTAAAACGATAATATATACTTATGTGTTAACTGTGTTACGTAACTGTTTACTTGCAACGTGCCAATTTTATCGTAATCACTTTCATTTACAATAGGAATATAGCCTTGACGTAGCCTTGATTCGTGTTGTAAACAATAATTGAACATGAAGACTTCTTTGCACGTAATGGTCGCTGGAATTTCAATAATAATAAAGCGACTAACCGAATCATTTATCAAATTACCAAACTATGTGGTAAACATTAATCATGATCCCATCATCTTGTGGATTATCATTAATTTTATTTTCATTTTACGTCCATTTAAATCATTAAACTATAAGTTACATTTTATCAACCTTTTATCATTTTATGACTTACAGAAACTATTTCACATAAAATGACAACGTGTTTAGACAATGACAACGAAACGAGACTTGTGATCCATCCCTTACGTGAATCTTAATATATTTTACGTCCAAAACATTTTATTTAACTTTATTAACGTTCACGACACTTGTATTTTCACATGCATGTAATATATATATACATGCAACGTAAAAATTCCATGTTATTAACCCTTGAGTATTTTCAAATCAAACCAAGTTATTTTTATTTATTTTGTAACGTCGTGAATAAGTATTTAATAAAACCTTCAAGACTCGTTTTGATTTATTTATTTCCCTCGTTCCTTCACATTTAAACCCACCGTCACCTTTACCTTTCCTCCCTCTCTTTTCTCCTTCCTCGCGACCCGGTCACCCCACGGGATCGAACCCGTGACCTCCCTCTTCTCTTGGTTCGGCCGAGATCAACAACCAAGCCACCACCTTTGCCACTTAATTGTTTTGGTTGGAACTTGGTTGTCTAGTTGACCAAGGAAGATGCCAAGCTTGTCATCCTTACACCCCTAACCTCCTTTTGACAACATAGGGTGGCCATGTCTCCCCTAGTACACCTCCTTGATATCCAATGGGTAATGTGTTCCCTCTCCCTTATCTTTCACTAATACTTGCACACACATAATGACTTAAACATTGAGTTTGAACCTCCTTGTTGTGTGCTAGAGAAATCGGTGGTCAAAGGACCCAAACCGATCCCCCTCTTCTTCTTTTCTTTTCGGTTCCAACACAACCACAACACACACAAACACTTAGCCACTTTACCTAACCATCATTTACTAGATATTTATCTAACCAAACCAAGACACAAAGACTCGTTTCTTTCCATCTCTCTCTCCCTAACCCGTCTCCTCTCTCTCTCTCTCGGTTTTGTGTGAACCGAAACACAACCAAACACCCTCCCTTTCTCATTTAACTATCATACATAAACACCTTTTACAAACCTTAACATTCATTTGTTACTTTCACTTTCAAGAACTCTCTCTCCCTCTTTGCTCCCAAAACCGTAAGCTCTCTCTCCCTCTACTCTCTCTCTAGATTTTCTACTCAAACACATATTCTTATGATGATTCATGGCATTAGGAAGCAAGAACACTCAAGACTCTCCATCATCATCATCATTTTCGGCCATCCCCATCTTCAACGAGGTTTCACCTTCATTTCTTCTAACTAAATCTTGTCTTAACAAGGATTACTAGTATTCTTTCATAACTAGATCACTCCATTACAAGTCTTGACTCACATTGTTGTCTAAACACCATTTTGAACTTTAAAAGCTTACTTACTTGTGTTCATCTTTAAGTTTCACCATAGATCTTGTTACTAGGAACTCATGTTAGTATTTACTTCCATTATTATGTTCAAGAATAAGTTTGGTTAGACTTTTACACAAGTATTTGCCTAGTTTGCATTTTTAGTCATTAAACTTGTATTTATCATGTAATATGTGTAGATCTTGCAAATTTGGACCCCTTGATGCCTATGACACGTTTTTAAACAGAAAATATAGCCAAGACATGATATCTTAGACCTTATAAAGTTTGCTTGTACTTAAACTCACCATAGGAACCTTTTACACACAAAAGTACACTTTATAAACCCTAGAAAGTGCCTTTT
This sequence comes from Deinandra increscens subsp. villosa, assembly GCA_039602395.1. Classification (NCBI taxonomy): domain Eukaryota; kingdom Viridiplantae; phylum Streptophyta; class Magnoliopsida; order Asterales; family Asteraceae; genus Deinandra; species Deinandra increscens. The sequence goes on from JBCNJP010011287.1 coordinate 3,778, forward strand.
ACCAAAGATCCGTTTTGACCAGAAAGTTTAGACTTTTTAACAGTAGGTTATGATGGTTAAAGTGAACCTAGGACATAGCCAAAAGATCCCTTTATAAATTACTTGAATTTGGGCACAAACCGGGACAAAAACCGACACCCGACGAACCCGGAAACTCCATTTTTGTAACAAAACCCAAATCTGGTCCAAATGAACTTATAGGGTCATTTTAATGGTAAAAACATGTTTACAAACATATATGGTGAATTTAGGAACCTAACAATATCATTTAACGGGCAAACGGGACCAAAACGGCAAAACCGACACTAGTTACATCAAACCGGCAAAACCAATGCAAACCAACACTTGAAATATTTATCTACCCATTTTGGACAGAAACTAATCATATTTTATTACACTTGGTTGATTTCTAACTTAAACGGATAAATATCGTATAATCGGCGGTTACCGTAAGATCGCCCGGTTTTCAACTACTTAGTGAAATTAATCAATTTCTCGTATGAAAACCCTCATTTTGACTTAATATTTATTTACATAAAAATTTATCATCTTTAAATATTATTTGGGAATTTTATATATTTTATTTAATTAAAAATGTATATTTTACATTATTTCCAAATAAACCTAAAACCGAACACTTTCACTTAGACTTTCCAAATCATTAAACCCTAAGGCTACCATGACGTTAAGACTTGACCTACCTAATTGGAGTGACATTATTGTCAACCCAGTTACTTATTATATTGCACGTCTTATAATTATCTAGGCTTGCATTTTCATTGATCGTGCTACCGATTTCCATCACTGAATCATGTGAGTTTTTCACGGCCCCTTTTCTCTTTAACTGTTTTCAATTACTTGGGGGAGAATTCACATTACTTTTACTATGCTAGACAATTAGACTTTGTTAACCTATCTGTTACATGTGCCTTTCGGCCGTCCACACCTTTTGTTTCATGTTTATTCATGTTATAACCAAACCCCACTATTAACTGAATCCGATTAATTATCATGTGAAACGGTAACGTTTGAATAGATCTATTGGGTTAACGCCCCTGCTCTGATTTGGTCGCTCCAATCATGACTCCGTTTTATTAGTCAAAGGGTACAAATTGTTATATCTTACTTTTGCGGTATCCGCTGGACAAAGATGCCAAGAGTGGGTAATCAGTGAGTTTCGGAATTCAGGGTATATGGTAACATTTCAACAAGTCTTATCTGATTTTGTCAAAGAATAGCATAAACAAACTTTCATAACGACTTTTGTATACTTTTCAAAGCTAGCTACTTTAAACCTGTGTGACTCACCAACAAAATTATTTGTTGACCGTTTTCTTATGTGAATTCTCAGGTGCTTAACATTCTGCTGTTACCTATCTGGACCTGCTTTGATGACTGTTGCATTTAGGATCTTTCAATAAATTCTGGAGTAGGATTGTAGCCGTTGGAGATTTTCTTGGCATAACATCTGACGATGTCATGTCTCAAAAATCTTTTGAAAACTATTGTTTTGTGAAACTTAAAACAATTTGTGTAACTCATTACTTAAATTCCGCTGCGTAATGATTTGAAAACTCCAATTTACTCCAAACAATTATCAACTTCCAAACGGCTCTAGTTGTTGAATCATCCAGAGTACGTTCTTGACCTTGACTGTGATAACGCTGGTTCACATCCCGACACAAAATTTTACAGGGTGTGACAGTATATAACCAATAAGTTATGTTTAGGACCAATGATAGCCCAATAAGGTGTGTTTAGTAGGGCAATGAGGGTCGGTTAGGACCAATAAGTCCTAGTAAGGTGTGTATATAACCAATAAGTTGTGTTTAGGACCAATGATGGCCCAATAATGTGTGTTTAGTTGGGACTAATGAGTCCCACTAAGGTGTGTATATAACCAATAAGTTGTGTTTAGGACCAATGATGGCCCAATAAGGTGTGTTAGGTAGGGAAATGAGGGTCGGTTCGGACCAATAAGTCCTAGTAAGGTGTGTCTTATATAACCAATACGTTGGGATTAGGACCAATGATGGCCCAATAATGTGTGTTTAAGGGCAATGAGGGTCAGTTGGGACGAATGAGTCCCAATAAAGTGTGTATATAACCAATAAGTTGTGTTTACGACCAATTATGGCCCAATATGGTGTGTTTAGTTGGGACTAATGAGTCCCAGTAAGGTGTGTATATAACCAATAAGTTATGTTTAGGACCAATGATGGCCCAATAAGGTGTGTTTAGTAGGGCAATGAGGGTCGGTTAGGACCAACAAGTCCAAGTAAGGTGTGTATATAACCAATAAGTTATGTTTAGGACCTATGATGGCCCAATAATGTGTGTTTAGTTGGGACTAATGAGTCCCACTAAGGTGTGTATATAACCAATAAGTTGTGTTTAGGACCAATGATGGCCCAATAAGGTGTGTTAGGTAGGGCAATGAGGGTCGGTTGGGAACAATAAGTCCTAGTAAGGTGTGTCTTATATAACCAATAAGTTGGGATTAGGACCAATGATGGCCCAATAATGTGTGTTTAAGGGCAATGAGGGTCAGTTGGGACCAATGAGTCCCAATAAAGTGTGTATATAACCAATAAGTTGTGTTTACGACCAATTATGGCCCAATAAGGTGTGTTTAGTTGGGACCAATGAGTCCCACTAATGTGTGTATATAACCAATACGTTGTGTTTAGGACCAATGATGGCATAATAAAGTGGGTTTAGGGACAACGAGGGTTAGTTGGCACCAATGAGTCCTAATAAGGTGTTTATATAACCAATAAGTTGTGTTTACGACTAATTATGGCCCAATATGGTGTGTTTAGTTGGGACTAATGAGTCCCACTAAGGTGTGTATATAACCAATAAGTTATGTTTAGGACCAATGATAGCCCAATAAGGTGTGTTTAGTAGGGCAATGAGGGTCGGTTAGGACCAATAAGTCCTAGTAAGGTGTGTATATAACCAATAAGTTGTGTTTAGGACCAATGATGGCCCAATAATGTGTGTTTAGTTGGGACTAATGAGTCCCACTAAGGTGTGTATATAACCAATAAGTTGTGTTTAGGACCAATGATGGCCCAATAAGGTGTGTTAGGTAGGGAAATGAGGGTCGGTTGGGACCAATAAGTCCTAGTAAGGTGTGTCTTATATAACCAATACGTTGGGATTAGGACCAATGATGGCCCAATAATGTGTGTTTAAGGGCAATGAGGGTCAGTTGGGACCAATGAGTCCCAATAAAGTGTGAATATAACCAATAAGTTGTGTTTACGACCAATTATGGCCCAATAAGGTGTGTTTAGTTAGGACCAATGAGTCCCACTAAGGTGTGTATATAACCAATACGTTTTGGTTAGGACAAATGATGGCCCAATAAGGTGTGTTTAGTAGGGCAATGAGGGTCAGTTGGGACCAATTAGTCATAGAAAGGTGTGTCTTATATAACCAATAAGTTGTGTTTAGGACTAATGATGGCCCAATAATGTGTGTTTAAGGGCAATGAGGGTCAGTTGGGACCAATGAGTCCCAATAAAGTGTGTATATAACCAATAAGTTGTGTTTAGGACCAATTATGGCCCAATAAGGTGTGATTTGTTGGGACCAATGAGTCCCACTAATGTGTGTATAAAACCAATACGTTGTGTTTAGGACCAATGATGGTACAATAAAGTGGGTTTAGGGACAATGAGGGTTAGTTGGCACCAATGAGTCCTAATAAGGTGTTTATTTAACCAATAAGTTGTGTTTACGACCAAATATGGCCCAATATGGAGTGTTTAGTTGGGACTAATGAGTCCCACTAAGGTGTGTATATAACCAATAAGTTATGATTAGGACCAATGATGGCCCAATAAGGTGTGTTTAGTAGGGCAATGAGGGTCGGTTAGGACCAATAAGTCCTAGTAAGGTGTGTATATAACCAATAAGTTGTGTTTAGGACCAATGATGGTCCAATAATATGTGTTTAAGGTCAATGAGGGTCAGTTGGAACCAATGAGTCCCAATAAGGTGTGTATATAACCAATAGGTTGTGTTTACGACCAATTATGGCCCAATAAGGTGTGTTTAGTTGGGACCAATAAGTCCCACTAATGTGTGTATATAACCAGTATGTTGTGTTTAGGACCAATGATGGCACAATAAAGTGTCTTTAGGGACAATGAGGGTCGGTTGGGACCAATGAGTCCTAATAAGGTGTGTATATAACCAATAAGTTATGTTTACGACCAATTATGGCCCAATAAGGTGTGTTTAGTTGGGACCAATGAGTCACACTAAGGTGTGTATTTAACCAATACGTTTTGGTTAGGACAAATGATGGCCCAATAAGGTGTGTTTAGGGGCAATGAGGGTTAGTTGGGACCAATGTGTCCCAATAATGCGTGTATATAACTAATAAGTTGTGTTTAGGCCCAATGATGGCCCAATAAGGTGTGTTTAGTAGGGCAATGAGGGTCGGTTGGGACCAATAAGTCCTAGAAAGGTGTGTCTTATATAACCAATAAGTTGTGTTTAGGACCAATGATGGCCCAATAATGTGTGTTTAAGGGCAATGAGGGTCAGTTGGGACCAATGATTCCCAATAAAGTGTGTATATAACCAATAAGTTGTATTTACGACCAATTATGGCCCAATAAGTGTGTTTAGTTGGGACCAATGAGTCCCACTAATGTGTGTATATAACCAATACGTTGTGTTTAGGACCAATGATGGCATAATAAAGTGGGTTTAGGGACAATGAGGGTTAGTTGGCACCAATGAGTCCTATTAAGGTGTTTATATAACCAATAAGTTGTGTTTACGACCAATTATGGCCCATTAAGGTGTGTTTAGTTGGGACCAATGAGTCCCACTAAGGTGTGTATATAACCAATACGTTTTGGTTAGGACAAATGATGGCCCAATAAGGTGTGTTTAGTAGGGCAATGAGGGTCAGTTGGGACCAATAAGTCCTTGAAAGGTGTGTCTTATATAACCAATAAGTTGTGTTTAGGACCAATGATGGCCCAATAATGTGTGTTTATGGGCAATGAGGGTCAGTTGGGACCAATGAGTCCCAATAAAGTGTGTTAGGTAGGGCAATGAGGGTCGGTTGGGACCAATAAGTCCTAGAAAGGTGTGTCTTATATAACCAATAAGTTGGGATTAGGACCAATGATGGCCCAATAATGTGTGTTTAAGGGCAATGAGGGTCAATTGGGACCAATGAGTCCCAATAAAGTGTGTATATAACCAATAAGTTGTGTTTACGACTAATTATGTCCCAATAAGGTGTGTTTAGTTGGGACCAATGAGTCCCACTAATGTGTGTATATAACCAATATGTTGTGTTTAGGACCAATGATGGCACAATAAAGTGTCTTTAGGGACAATGAGGGTCAGTTGGGACCAATGAGTCCTAATAAGGTGTGTATATAACCAATAAGTTGTGTTTACGACCAATTATGGCCCAATAAGGTGTGTTTAGTTGGGACTAATGAGTCCCACTAATGTGTGTATAAAACCAATACGTTGTGTTTAGGACCAATGATGGCACAATAAAGTGGGTTTAGGGACAATGAGGGTTAGTTGGCACCAATGAGTCCTAATAAGGTGTTTATATAACCAATAAGTTGTGTTTACGACCAATTATGGCCCAATATGATGTGTTTAGTTGGGACCAATGAGTCCCACTAAGGTGTGTATATAACCAATACGTTTTGGTTAGGACAAATGATGGCCCAATAAGGTGTGTTTAGTAGGGCAATGAGGGTCAGTTGGGACCAATAAGTCCTTGAAAGGTGTGTCTTATATAACCAATAAGTTGTGTTTAGGACCAATGATGGCCCAATAATGTGTGTTTATGGGCAATGAGGGTCAGTTGGGACCAATGAGTCCCAATAAAGTGTGTTAGGTAGGGCAATGAGGGTCGGTTGGGACCAATAAGTCCTAGAAAGGTGTGTCTTATATAACCAATAAGTTGGGATTAGGACCAATGATGGCCCAATAATGTGTGTTTAAGGGCAATGAGGGTCAGTTGGGACCAATGAGTCCCAATAAAGTGTGTATATAACCAATAAGTTGTGTTTACGACCAATTATGTCCCAATAAGGTGTGTTTAGTTGGGACCAATGAGTCCCACTAATGTGTGTATATAACCAATATGTTGTGTTTAGGACCAATGATGGCACAATAAAGTGTCTTTAGGGACAATGAGGGTCAGTTGGGACCAATGAGTCCTAATAAGGTGTGTATATAACCAATAAGTTGTGTTTACGACCAATTATGGCCCAATAAGGTGTGTTTAGTTGGGACTAATGAGTCCCACTAATGTGTGTATAAAACCAATACGTTGTGTTTAGGACCAATGATGGCACAATAAAGTGGGTTTAGGGACAATGAGGGTTAGTTGGCACCAATGAGTCCTAATAAGGTGTTTATATAACCAATAAGTTGTGTTTACGACCAATTATGGCCCAATATGATGTGTTTAGTTGGGACCAATGAGTCCCACTAAGGTGTGTATATAACCAATACGTTTTGGTTAGGACAAATGATGGCCCAATAAGGTGTGTTTAGTAGGGCAATGAGGGTCAGTTGGGACCAATAAGTCCTTGAAAGGTGTGTCTTATATAACCAATAAGTTGTGTTTAGGACCAATGATGGCCCAATAATGTGTGTTTATGGGCAATGAGGGTCAGTTGGGACCAATGAGTCCCAATAAAGTGTGTTAGGTAGGGCAATGAGGGTCGGTTGGGACCAATAAGTCCTAGAAAGGTGTGTCTTATATAACCAATAAGTTGGGATTAGGACCAATGATGGCCCAATAATGTGTGTTTAAGGGCAATGAGGGTCAGTTGGGACCAATGAGTCCCAATAAAGTGTGTATATAACCAATAAGTTGTGTTTACGACCAATTATGTCCCAATAAGGTGTGTTTAGTTGGGACCAATGAGTCCCACTAATGTGTGTATATAACCAATATGTTGTGTTTAGGACCAATGATGGCACAATAAAGTGTCTTTAGGGACAATGAGGGTCAGTTGGGACCAATGAGTCCTAATAAGGTGTGTATATAACCAATAAGTTGTGTTTACGACCAATTATGGCCCAATAAGGTGTGTTTAGTTGGGACTAATGAGTCCCACTAATGTGTGTATAAAACCAATACGTTGTGTTTAGGACCAATGATGGCACAATAAAGTGGGTTTAGGGACAATGAGGGTTAGTTGGCACCAATGAGTCCTAATAAGGTGTTTATATAACCAATAAGTTGTGTTTACGACCAATTATGGCCCAATATGATGTGTTTAGTTGGGACCAATGAGTCCCACTAAGGTGTGTATATAACCAATACGTTTTGGTTAGGACAAATGATGGCCCAATAAGGTGTGTTTAGTAGGGCAATGAGGGTCAGTTGGGACCAATAAGTCCTTGAAAGGTGTGTCTTATATAACCAATAAGTTGTGTTTAGGACCAATGATGGCCCAATAATGTGTGTTTATGGGCAATGAGGGTCAGTTGGGACCAATGAGTCCCAATAAAGTGTGTTAGGTAGGGCAATGAGGGTCGGTTGGGACCAATAAGTCCTAGAAAGGTGTGTCTTATATAACCAATAAGTTGGGATTAGGACCAATGATGGCCCAATAATGTGTGTTTAAGGGCAATGAGGGTCAGTTGGGACCAATGAGTCCCAATAAAGTGTGTATATAACCAATAAGTTGTGTTTACGACCAATTATGTCCCAATAAGGTGTGTTTAGTTGGGACCAATGAGTCCCACTAATGTGTGTATATAACCAATATGTTGTGTTTAGGACCAATGATGGCACAATAAAGTGTCTTTAGGGACAATGAGGGTCAGTTGGGACCAATGAGTCCTAATAAGGTGTGTATATAACCAATAAGTTGTGTTTACGACCAATTATGGCCCAATAAGGTGTGTTTAGTTGGGACCAATGAGTCCCACTAATGTGTGTATAAAACCAATACGTTGTGTTTAGGACCAATGATGGCACAATAAAGTGGGTTTAGGGACAATGAGGGTTAGTTGGCACCAATGAGTCCTAATAAGGTGTTTATTTAACCAATAAGTTGTGTTTACGACCAATTATGGCCCAATATGGTGTGTTTAGTTGGGACTAATGAGTCCCACTAAGCTGTGTATATAACCAATAAGTTATGTTTAGGACCAATGATGGCCCAATAAGGTGTGTTTAGTAGGGCAATGAGGGTCGGTTAGGACCAATAAGTCCTAGTAAGGTGTGTATATAACCAATAAGTTGTGTTTAGGACCAATGATGGCCTAATAATGTGTGTTTAAGGGCAATGAGGGTCAGTTGGGACCAATGAGTCCCAATAAGGTGTGTATATAACCAATAGGTTGTGTTTACGACCAATTATGGCCCAATAAGGTGTTTTTAGTTGGGACCAATGAGTCCCACTAATGTGTGTAATATAACCAATATGTTGTGTTTAGGACCAATGATGGCATAATAAAGTGTCTTTAGGGACAATGAGGGTCAGTTGGGACCAATGAGTCCTAATAAGGTGTGTATATAACCAATAAGTTGTGTTTACGACCAATTATGGCCCAATAAGGTGTGTTTAGTTGGGACAAATGAGTCACACTAAGGTGTGTATATAACCAATACGTTTTGGTTAGGACAAATGATGGCCCAATAAGGTGTGTTTAGGGGCAATGAGGGTTAGTTGGGACCAATGTGTCCCAATAATGCGTGTATATAACTAATAAGTTGTGTTTAGGACCAATGATGGCCCAATAAGTTGTGTTTAGTAGGGCAATGAGGGTCGGTTGGGACCAATAAGTCCTAGTAAAGGTGTGTCTTATATAACCAATAAGTTGTGTTTAGGACCAATGATGGCCCAATAATGTGTGTTTAAGGGCAATGAGGGTCAGTTGGGACCAATGAGTCCCAATAAAGTGTGTATATAACCAATAAGTTGTGTTTACGACCAATTATGGCCCAATAAGGTGTGTTTAGTTGGGACCAATGAGTCACACTAATGTGTGTATAAAACCAATACGTTGTGTTTAGGACCAATGATGGCACAATAAAGTGGGTTTAGGGATAATGAGGGTTAGTTGGCACCAAGGAGTCCTAATAAGGTGTTTATTTAACCAATAAGTTGTGTTTACGACCAATTATGGCCCAATATGGTGTGTTTAGTTGGGACTAATGAGTCCCACTAAAGTGTGTATATAACCAATAAGTTATGTTTAGGACCAATGATAGCCCAATAAGGTGTGTTTAGTAGGGCAATGAGGGTCGGTTAGGACCAATAAGTCCTAGTAAGGTGTGTATATAACCAATAAGTTGTGTTTAGGACCAATGATGGCCCAATAATGTGTGTTTAAGGGCAATGAGGGTCAGTTGGGACCAATGAGTCCCAATAAGGTGTGTATATAACCAATAGGTTGTGTTTACGACCAATTATGGCCCAATAAGGTGTGTTTAGTTGGGACCAATGAGTCGCACTAATGTGTGTATATAACCAATATGTTGTGTTTAGGACCAATGATGGCACAATAAAGTGTCTTTAGGGACAATGAGAGTCAGTTGGGACCAATGAGTCCTAATAAGGTGTGTATATAACCAATAAGTTGTGTTTACGACCAATTATGGCCCAATAAGGTGTGTTTAGTTGGGACAAATGAGTCACACTAAGGTGTGTATATAACCAATACGTTTTGGTTAGGACAAATGATGGCCCAATAAGGTGTGTTTAGGGGCAATGAGGGTTAGTTGGGACCAATGTGTCCCAATAATGCGTGTATATAACTAATAAGTTGTGTTTAGGACCAATGATGGCCCAATAAGTTGTGTTTAGTAGGGCAATGAGGGTCGGTTGGGACCAATAAGTCCTAGAAAGGTGTGTCTTATATAACCAATAAGTTGTGTTTAGGACCAATGATGGCCCAATAATGTGTGTTTAAGGGCAATGAGGGTCAGTTGGGACCAATGAGTCCCAATAAAGTGTGTATATAACCAATAAGTTGTGTTTACGACCAATTATGGCCCAATAAGGTGTGTTTAGTTGGGACCAATGAGTCACACTAATGTGTGTATAAAACCAATACGTTGTGTTTAGGACCAATGATGGCACAATAAAGTGGGTTTAGGGATAATGAGGGTTAGTTGGCACCAAGGAGTCCTAATAAGGTGTTTATTTAACCAATAAGTTGTGTTTACGACCAATTATGGCCCAATATGGTGTGTTTAGTTGGGACTAATGAGTCCCACTAAAGTGTGTATATAACGAATAAGTTATGTTGAGGACCAATGATGGCCCAATAAGGTGTGTTTAGTAGGGCAATGAGGGTCGGTTAGGACCAATAAGTCCTAGTAAGGTGTGTATATAACCAATAAGTTGTGTTTAGGACCAATGATGGCCCAATAATGTGTGTTTAAGGGCAATGAGGGTCAGTTGGGACCAATGAGTCCCAATAAGGTGTGTATATAACCAATAGGTTGTGTTTACGACCAATTATGGCCCAATAAGGTGTGTTTAGTTGGGACCAATGAGTCCCACTAATGTGTGTATATAACCAATATGTTGTGTTTAGGACCAATGATGGCACAATAAAGTGTCTTTAGGGACAATGAGGGTCAGTTGGGACCAATGAGTCCTAATAAGGTGTGTATATAACCAATAAGTTGTGTTTACGACCAATTATGGCCCAATATGGTGTGTTTAGTTGGGACTAATGAGTCCCACTAAAGTGTGTATATAACCAATAAGTTATGTTTAGGACCAATGATAGCCCAATAAGGTGTGTTTAGTAGGGCAATGAGGGTCGGTTAGGACCAATAAGTCCTAGTAAGGTGTGTATATAACCAATAAGTTGTGTTTAGGACCAATGATGGCCCAATAATGTGTGTTTAAGGGCAATGAGGGTCAGTTGGGACCAATGAGTCCCAATAAGGTGTGTATATAACCAATAGGTTGTGTTTACGACCAATTATGGCCCAATAAGGTGTGTTTAGTTGGGACCAATGAGTCGCACTAATGTGTGTATATAACCAATATGTTGTGTTTAGGACCAATGATGGCACAATAAAGTGTCTTTAGGGACAATGAGAGTCAGTTGGGACCAATGAGTCCTAATAAGGTGTGTATATAACCAATAAGTTGTGTTTACGACCAATTATGGCCCAATAAGGTGTGTTTAGTTGGGACAAATGAGTCACACTAAGGTGTGTATATAACCAATACGTTTTGGTTAGGACAAATGATGGCCCAATAAGGTGTGTTTAGGGGCAATGAGGGTTAGTTGGGACCAATGTGTCCCAATAATGCGTGTATATAACTAATAAGTTGTGTTTAGGACCAATGATGGCCCAATAAGGTGTGTTTAGTAGGGCAATGAGGGTCGGTTGGGACCAATAAGTCCTAGAAAGGTGTGTCTTATATAACCAATAAGTTGTGTTTAGGACCAATGATGGCCCAATAATGTGTGTTTAAGGGCAATGAGGGTCAGTTGGGACCAATGAGTCCCAATAAAGTGTGTATATAACCAATAAGTTGTGTTTACGACCAATTATGGCCCAATAAGGTGTGTTTAGTTGGGACCAATGAGTCCCACTAATGTGTGTATATAACCAATACGTTGTGTTTAGGACCAATGATGGCACAATAAAGTGGGTTTAGGGACAATGAGGGTTAGTTGGCACCAATGAGTCCTAATAAGGTGTTTATATAACCAATAAGTTGTGTTTACGACCAATTATGGCCCAATATGGTGTGTTTAGTTGGGACTAATGAGTCCCACTAAGGTGTGTATATAACCAATAAGTTATGTTTAGGACCAATGATGGCCCAATAAGGTGTGTTTAGTAGGGCAATGAGGGTCGGTTAGGACCAATAAGTCCTAGTAAGGTGTGTATATAACCAATAAGTTGTGTTTAGGACCAATGATGGCCCAATAATGTGTGTTTAAGGGCAATGAGGGTCAGTTGGGACCAATAAGTCCTAGTAAGGTGTGTCTATACTATTAGACCAATAAGGTGTGTGTAGTTAGGACCAATGAGTGCCACTAATGTGTGTATATAACCAATAGTTGTGTTTAGGACCAATGATGGCACAATAAGTGAGGGACAATGAGGGTCAGTTGGGACCAATGAGTCCTAATAAGGTGTGTATATAACCAATAAGTTGTGTTTACGACCAATTATGGCCCAATATGGTGTGTTTAGTTGGGACTAATGAGTCCCACTAAGGTGTGTATATAACCAATAAGTTATGTTTAGGACCAATGATGGCCCAATAAGGTGTGTTTAGTAGGGCAATGAGGGTCGGTTAGGACCAATAAGTCCTAGTAAGGTGTGTATATAACCAATAAGTTGTGTTTAGGACCAATGATGGCCCAATAATGTGTGTTTAAGGGCAATGAGGGTCAGTTGGGACCAATGAGTCCCAATAAGGTGTGTATATAACCAATAAGTTGTGTTTACGACCAATTATGGCCCAATAAGGTGTGTTTAGTTGGGACCAATGAGTCCCACTAATGTGTGTATATAACCAATATGTTGTGTTTAGGACCAATGATGGCACAATAAAGTGTCTTTAGGGACAATGAGGGTCAGTTGGGACCAATGAGTCCTAATAAGGTGTGTATATAACCAATAAGTTGTGTTTACGACCAATTATGGCCCAATAAGGTGTGTTTAGTTGGGACCAATGAGTCACACTAAGGTGTGTATATAACCAATACGTTTTGGTTAGGACAAATGATGGCCCAATAAGGTGTGTTTAGGGGCAATGAGGGTTAGTTGGGACCAATGTGTCCCAATAATGCGTGTATATAACTAATAAGTTGTGTTTAGGACCAATGATGGCCCAATAAGGTGTGTTTAGTAGGGCAATGAGGGTCGGTTGGGACCAATAAGTCCTAGAAAGGTGTGTCTTATATAACCAATAAGTTGTGTTTAGGACCAATGATGGCCCAATAATGTGTGTTTAAGGGCAATGAGGGTCAGTTGGGACCAATGAGTCCCAATAAAGTGTGTATATAACCAATAAGTTGTGTTTACGACCAATTATGGCCCAATAAGGTGTGTTTAGTTGGGACCAATGAGTCCCACTAATGTGTGTATATAACCAATACGTTGTGTTTAGGACCAATGATGGCACAATAAAGTGGGTTTAGGGACAATGAGGGTTAGTTGGCACCAATGAGTCCTAATAAGGTGTTTATATAACCAATAAGTTGTGTTTACGACCAATTATGGCCCAATATGGTGTGTTTAGTTGGGACTAATGAGTCCCACTAAGGTGTGTATATAACCAATAAGTTATGTTTAGGACCAATGATGGCCCAATAAGGTGTGTTTAGTAGGGCAATGAGGGTCGGTTAGGACCAATAAGTCCTAGTAAGGTGTGTATATAACCAATAAGTTGTGTTTAGGACCAATGATGGCCCAATAATGTGTGTTTAAGGGCAATGAGGGTCAGTTGGGACCAATGAGTCCCAATAAGGTGTGTATATAACCAATAAGTTGTGTTTACGACCAATTATGGCCCAATAAGGTGTGTTTAGTTGGGACCAATGAGTCCCAC
>JBCNJP010011288.1:0-17334 GCA_039602395.1 Deinandra increscens subsp. villosa
TCTTAACTCCATTTCTCCATTGAATTCCAAATTTGTTCTCCATGGGTCATCAACACCTAAGAACCGACAATGACTGAGATACACGTATTTATGTTTTACACGTATTGACGAAGTGTGTTCGTTGCAAATCGGGCATGCTTTGTAGTCCTGTCCGCTCCAACCAGATAAACTACTACAGGCTGGATAGTCATTTATGGTCCATAACAATGCTGCTTTCATTGTGAAGAATGTGTTTGTAGCTGCATCTTTAGTACGTACGCCATACTGCCACAAATGCTTAAGCTCATCCACTAAGGGCCTAAGAAAAACGTCCATGTCCTTCCCAGGTGATTTAGGACCAGGAATCAACAAGGACAACATGAATGATGAGTCTTTCATGCATAGCGATGGAGGGAGGTTGTATGTAGTGAGTACAACTGGCCACATGCTATAAGCCGTACTCATATTACCAAACGGATTAAAACCGTCTGCTGCAAGTCCGAGCTGAACATTACGAGGTTCCCTAGAGAAGTTAGGGTACTTTACATCAAATTCTTTCCATGAAGATCAATCAACGGGATGATGCAACGTACCCTCTTCTGATCGCCCGGTGATGTGGCAGATCATATCTTTTGCAGTGTGCCTTGAACAATACAAACGTCGTAGTCTGGGGGTCAAAGGGGAGTATTTTAACACCTTCTTAACTACCTTCTTGCCCTTTGTGTTCGTATCGACCCACCGACTCTCATTACAAACAGGACAATTCTGCAACGACTCGTTTTCTTTCCAGAAGAGAGCACAATCATTTTTACACACATGTATCGACTCATATCCCAAACCAATCTTCTTTAATGTTTTTTTAGCTACGTAATGCGAAGCGGGAACCTTGTTCCCTTCTGGATATGAAGCTTGCATTAACTCAAGAATCTCATCAAATGAACTATTAGTCAATTTTTTCTTCACCTTGATATGCATAAGCTTTGCTAAAAAGTCAAGGGAAGAAAACTTAGTACAACCGGGATATAATTCTGATTGGAGTTCCTTTAACAAGTCGTCCGGCAGTTTATTGGCTCACTCGTGATCAGAGCCAGTTTCGCCTGGCCAGCGAAACTGCCAGCGAAACTAGCCTCTGATATAAATAATCTTAATAAACCCTAGTTCTCCCATTTGCCTCCTTTACACACAAACACACACACTCCATCTTTCTCCTGGAAATCCGATCAGTCGAGATTCACACCGAGCCATCGAGATCTCAGCCCCGAACCATCATCCATCAAGCTTAGAGATCGAACCGTGAGTCCCAAAACCACCATTTTTATGTTTTCTATGTGTTTTCTTAAAAAGCATGCTTGAATCTTCATGAAATCACTTGATCTTCTGATATGTTGCTTAGGAATGCTAGATCTATCATAAAGTCAGTAACTTTACGTGTGAAATCCATCCATGTTGAAGATTTATGCTAGATTAGGTCATTTTAGGTTAAAATGTGTTTTTAGTGATTTGATGATGAAAATGCATGTTTAAGGTGTTAAAGCTTACTGATTTATGTTGGTAAATGATTATGTATGCTAGATAATGAATTGCATGTAATATGGAAGCTGTTAGATTAATTTTTAGGCTGATTTATGTGTTTTTCGCGACCAGCGAAACTGTCATGTTCTCTGGGCGAAACTGTCCAGCGAAATTATGTATATCTTCATCCAGCGACACTATGTAGCGAAACTATAGTGTCGCCGGGTAAACCAACCAGACCAGCTCGAGCGAATCTACCGAGCGAAATTCCCTGAACGAAAGTTCAAACCAGTTTCGGGCGAAACTAGGCTAGCGAAACTGTGCCAACAGTTTCGAGCGAAACTAGCCTAGCGAAACTGTGTCATCGGGCATTGCCTAGCGAAAGTGCTGCCCGTGTACACAGCGAAACTGCCTAGCGAAACTAGGCTAGCGAAACTGTGACCAGAATCTAAACTTGTGCAATTTACTTGAATGTTATGCCATGACTTACATGATTATGCTATGATGATACATGTTTGACTTCTGATGTATATGAACCCTTGTTTACGATCAACCATCGGTGTCGTGTGTCGATATGTCGTGTCTTAGTTTAACGTGCTATGTTATGGGCCATAGTGAACGTTGTTTGAAATAAATTAGACACAAGACTAATATATAAGACCTAAATGAATTATAGGTCTTCATTAAGAAATCAATTCAAGGATAATTAAGCAAGTCTAGCCGAGCAACCAAAGGTGAGTGTCACTAACCCGCAAGATACGATCCCGTTAGGGACGGAAAGAACAACTTAAAAACAATGCTGACAAAACTTACGAGTGCTGAGCACCGGACAAATAAAAATCGACTGTTTTTCACCAAAGTGTTTATGGGAACACTTGGGGGGGAATTCAAGTCGTTGTTACGAAAAATAAAACTGATAAATGATTTTTTGGGTTCGAAGGAAACCCTAAGTGAAATGTTTTAATATGGCTAGCATAGGTTAAAGGCTTTAAACCAAATGATATCACATGATTTCTAAGGAATGTTTTTGGTTAAATAAAAAGTCCTCATAATTAATTGTGCCATTAATTCGTGGAAGCGAGGGGATGTTGGGTAGATCTACTGGAGTTTGACAAACTCCGCTCCGGGGCACTGGAGGTGCACGGGGAACAATATCAGCCTATTTGATACCGTGATCCCAAGAGGAGGACACGGGGGAGGCAAAAAGAGCAGTGACGAAAGTCCGCAAATAAAAATAAATGACGGTGGAACACCGCAAAATAAATAGTCAGCTTGGTACAATCTTCCTTAGTGCATGAAATGACGGATTAGCTACCCGCGATATCGGTTGAGCACTTTAATTCTTACAAGACTAAGCGCATATTAAATAATCGGTAATTGACGTTTAAAAGCATCGTTTTTCATAAAACAAATATTACGTATGTATATGTTGACGAAGAAAATGATTATGAGACCGGGCCAATGCATGACAAGCCCACTGTGAACTCACCAGCCTTTTGGTTGACACTTGCGTGGTTTTAACTTTTGCAGATCGCTGAGGAGTATCCGGAGCAGGTTGACATGGCACAAGAAAATGTTTACTCTTATTTGAACTAACTTGGGAATTTATATAACAATTCATGTTTTGTAATTAAAGCACGCGGTTAGTGCTAAGATATTTATGTTTACATTCCGCTGCGTAACTTTTGAAACTGTTTATATTTATGAACATTTGGACTTTACTCTGATTCGTTTAGTATTTGTAACTAATGGTTGTGGTCCTGGTTTAGCTCGCACCCCTTAACGGTATAAACTCCGTTAGTGGTTATTTGGGGGTGTGACATCTTAACTCCATTTCTCCATTGAATTCCAAATTTGTTCTCCATGGGTCATCAACACCTAAGAACCGACAATGACTGAGATACACGTATTTATGTTTTACACGTATTGACGAAGTGTGTTCGTTGCAAATCGGGCATGCTTTGTAGTCCTGTGCGCTCCAACCAGATAAACTACTACAGGCTGGATAGTCATTTATGGTCCATAACAATGCTGCTTTCATTGTGAAGAATGTGTTTGTAGCTGCATCTTTAGTACGTACGCCATACTGCCACAAATGCTTAAGCTCATCCACTAAGGGCCTAAGAAAAACGTCCATGTCCTTCCCAGGTGATTTAGGACCAGGAATCAACAAGGACAACATGAATGATGAGTCTTTCATGCATAGCGATGGAGGGAGGTTGTATGTAGTGAGTACAACTGGCCACATGCTATAAGCCGTACTCATATTACCAAACGGATTAAAACCGTCTGCTGCAAGTCCGAGCTGAACATTACGAGGTTCCCTAGAGAAGTTAGGGTACTTTACATCAAATTCTTTCCATGAAGATCAATCAACGGGATGATGCAACGTACCCTCTTCTGATCGCCCGGTGATGTGGCAGATCATATCTTTTGCAGTGTGCCTTGAACAATACAAACGTCGTAGTCTGGGGGTCAAAGGGGAGTATTTTAACACCTTCTTAACTACCTTCTTGCCCTTTGTGTTCGTATCGACCCACCGACTCTCATTACAAACAGGACAATTCTGCAACGACTCGTTTTCTTTCCAGAAGAGAGCACAATCATTTTTACACACATGTATCGACTCATATCCCAAACCAATCTTCTTTAATGTTTTTTTAGCTACGTAATGCGAAGCGGGAACCTTGTTCCCTTCTGGATATGAAGCTTGCATTAACTCAAGAATCTCATCAAATGAACTATTAGTCAATTTTTTCTTCACCTTGATATGCATAAGCTTTGCTAAAAAGTCAAGGGAAGAAAACTTAGTACAACCGGGATATAATTCTGATTGGAGTTCCTTTAACAAGTCATCCGGCAGTTTATTGGCTCACTCGTGATCGGAGCCAGTTTCGCCTGGCCAGCGAAACTGCCAGCGAAACTAGCCTCTGATATAAATAATCTTAATAAACCCTAGTTCTCCCATTTGCCTCCTTTACACACAAACACACACACTCCATCTTTCTCCTGGAAATCCGATCAGTCGAGATTCACACCGAGCCATCGAGATCTCAGCCCCGAACCATCATCCATCAAGCTTAGAGATCGAACCGTGAGTCCCAAAACCACCATTTTTATGTTTTCTATGTGTTTTCTTAAAAAGCATGCTTGAATCTTCATGAAATCACTTGATCTTCTGATATGTTGCTTAGGAATGCTAGATCTATCATAAAGTCAGTAACTTTACGTGTGAAAACCATCCATGTTGAAGATTTATGCTAGATTAGGTCATTTTAGGTTAAAATGTGTTTTTAGTGATTTGATGATGAAAATGCATGTTTAAGGCGTTAAAGCTTACTGATTTATGTTGGTAAATGATTATGTATGCTAGATAATGAATTGCATGTAATATGGAAGCTGTTAGATTAATTTTTAGGCTGATTTATGTGTTTTTCGCGACCAGCGAAACTGTCATGTTCTCTGGGCGAAACTGTCCAGCGAAATTATGTATATCTTCATCCAGCGACACTATGTAGCGAAACTATAGTGTCGCCGGGTAAACCAACCAGACCAGCTCGAGCGAATCTACCGAGCGAAATTCCCTGAACGAAAGTTCAAACCAGTTTCGGGCGAAACTAGGCTAGCGAAACTGTGCCAACAGTTTCGAGCGAAACTAGCCTAGCGAAACTGTGTCATCGGGCATTGCCTAGCGAAAGTGCTGCCCGTGTACACAGCGAAACTGCCTAGCGAAACTAGGCTAGCGAAACTGTGACCAGAATCTAAACTTGTGTAATTTACTTGAATGTTATGCCATGACTTACATGATTATGCTATGATGATACATGTTTGACTTCTGATGTATATGAACCCTTGTTTACGATCAACCATCGGTGTCGTGTGTCGATATGTCGGGTCTTAGTTTAACGTGCTATGTTATGGGCCATAGTGAACGTTGTTTGAAATAAATTAGACACAAGACTAATATATAAGACCTAAATGAATTATAGGTCTTCATTAAGAAATCAATTCAAGGATAATTAAGCAAGTCTAGCCGAGCAACCAAAGGTGAGTGTCACTAACCCGCAAGATACGATCCCGTTAGGGACGGAAAGAACAACTTAAAAACAATGCTGATAAAACTTACGAGTGCTGAGCACCGGACAAATAAAAATCGACTGTTTTTCACCAAAGTGTTTATGGGAACACTTGGGGGGGAATTCAAGTCGTTGTTACGAAAAATAAAACTGATAAATTTTTTTTTGGGTTCGAAGGAAACCCTAAGTGAAATGTTTTAATATGGCTAGCATAGGTTAAAGGCTTTAAACCAAATGATATCACATGATTTCTAAGGAATGTTTTTGGTTAAATAAAAAGTCCTCATAATTAATTGTGCCATTAATTCGTGGAAGCGAGGGGATGTTGGGTAGATCTACTGGAGTTTAACAAACTCCGCTCCGGGGCACTGGAGGTGCACGGGGAACAATATCAGCCTATTTGATACCGTGATCCCAAGAGGAGGACACGGGGGAGGCAAAAAGAGCAGTGACGAAAGTCCGCAAATAAAAATAAATGACGGTGGAACACCGCAAAATAAATAGTCAGCTTGGTACAATCTTCCTTAGTGCATGAAATGACGGATTAGCTACCCGCGATATCGGTTGAGCACTTTAATTCTTACAAGACTAAGCGCATATTAAATAATCGGTAATTGACGTTAAAAGCATCGTTTTTCATAAAACAAATATTACGTATGTATATGTTGACGAAGAAAATGATTATGAGACCGGGCCAATGCATGACAAGCCCACTGTGAACTCACCAGCCTTTTGGTTGACACTTGCGTGGTTTTAACTTTTGCAGATCGCTGAGGAGTATCCGGAGCAGGTTGACATGGCACAAGAAAATGTTTACTCTTATTTGAACTAACTTGGGAATTTATATAACAATTCATGTTTTGTAATTAAAGCACGCGGTTAGTGCTAAGATATTTATGTTTACATTCCGCTGCGTAACTTTTGAAACTCTTATATTTATGAACATTTGGACTTTACTCTGATTCGTTTAGTATTTGTAACTAATGGTTGTGGTCCTGGTTTGCTCGCACCCCTTAACGGTATAAACTCCGTTAGTGGTTATTTGGGGGTGTGACATCTTAACTCCATTTCTCCATTGAATTCCAAATTTGTTCTCCATGGGTCATCAACACCTAAGAACCGACAATGACTGAGATACACGTATTTATGTTTTACACGTATTGACGAAGTGTGTTCGTTGCAAATCGGGCATGCTTTGTAGTCCTGTCCGCTCCAACCAGATAAACTACTACAGGCTGGATAGTCATTTATGGTCCATAACAATGCTGCTTTCATTGTGAAGAATGTGTTTGTAGCTGCATCTTTAGTACGTACGCCATACTGCCACAAATGCTTAAGCTCATCCACTAAGGGCCTAAGAAAAACGTCCATGTCCTTCCCAGGTGATTTAGGACCAGGAATCAACAAGGACAACATGAATGATGAGTCTTTCATGCATAGCGATGGAGGGAGGTTGTATGTAGTGAGTACAACTGGCCACATGCTATAAGCCGTACTCATATTACCAAACGGATTAAAACCGTCTGCTGCAAGTCCGAGCTGAACATTACGAGGTTCCCTAGAGAAGTTAGGGTACTTTACATCAAATTCTTTCCATGAAGATCAATCAACGGGATGACGCAACGTACCCTCTTCTGATCGCCCGGTGCTGTGGCAGATCATATCTTTTGCAGTGTGCCTTGAACAATACAAACGTCGTAGTCTGGGGGTCAAAGGGAAGTATTTTAACACCTTCTTAGCTACCTTCTTGCCCTTTGTGTTCGTATCGACCCACCGACTCTCATTACAAACAGGACAATTCTGCAACGACTCGTTTTCTTTCCAGAAGAGAGCACAATCATTTTTACACACATGTATCGACTCATATCCCAAACCAATCTTCTTTAATGTTTTTTTAGCTACGTAATGCGAAGCGGGAACCTTGTTCCCTTCTGGATATGAAGCTTGCATTAACTCAAGAATCTCATCAAATGAACTATTAGTCAATTTTTTCTTCACCTTGATATGCATAAGCTTTGCTAAAAAGTCAAGGGAAGAAAACTTAGTACAACCGGGATATAATTCTGATTGGAGTTCCTTTAACAAGTCGTCAAAATCATCACCGGCCCCGCTACTCTCTCTATCCGAGTTCCCTTCTTCGATGTTGGTATCCACTTGCATAAGATCTTCGAGAGCGTCGCCCATATTGTTTTCCGATGCAACGTCATCTACATCTACAACTTGAGGAACAGAATTTTCACCGTGATAGTTCCAAATCTTGTACATCGACCAAAAACCCCATCCAAACAAATGATTCTTTACTTTTCGCAAGGGAAACCTGAGCGAATTCTTACATTTGTTACATGGACAAAAAACATATCCTCTTTTGTCGATAACACCATTGCACAACTCGAGAAAAGAATTAAGTCCATCATTATACTCCGTTGAACTACGGTTTGGATTGTTAAGCCAGCTCTTATCGACAACCATGCTACAAATGACAAGAACAAAGACACACAACATAAAACCCTATAATGCACAAACCAATTGAAGCTTATACATAATATATGTACTTTAATTCAAGCTAATATCGGAACACTCAAAATAAATAAGTCCTAAACTCTTGATGAAACCTCATAAACATTAAACATGAACTTTAATTCAAGCAAATTAAAAGGGATATTGTTTGAACTTGTATAATTTGATTAATAAGAAGCATATTTTTAAAGTAAATTCTAAAATCTGGTTGAATTACCTAACGTGTAAAATAACACAATCACATTCAAATTCATCAAATATTCTAACAACATTCAACAATGAACCTATGTCGGTTCAATCCAAAAAATTGTGACTAAACGTACCTGAATCGAGTGTAACAAGAGAAACTGAGTTCAAAGGCACGCCCAAAGACCACCTAAAACAGTTGCAAACATCCATCAAAACTGCAGTTATACTTGCAAACATATTTTTTTTATTTCATGCATCCAAATAAACCCTCTAATCATCATAGAAAATAACAAACAGAACCAATCATTCCAGCTCAATATCACTTCTTTATTTCAAGAGACTGAGCAGACAGAAGCTCTCATGATAATGAACAAATCATACAAAAAGAAACCAACTAATGAAAAGAACATATCAAAGTTAAGCTAACCAAATTAACATTAGAGCCTACGTGACTTATAAACCTACTTACAAACACAAACAGATTCCAATGGAGCACGATTCAACAAAAACAAATCAAACAAAAGATAACATGTCAAAGTTTCTAAACCAAACACACCCATTTTTTCTCACAACATATAGATGACACTTTGATTTTTTATCAAAAAATGGTCTTTGACATTACCTATATGCAGCCCTATATAATCAGAACACTTGAATCATTTGTGAACCGCATTATATTTACTTCTAAATCCAGCATTTTAAAGTACCTTCTACTAGAGGGGCAATACTGCGATACTAACCCTAACACTAAATTGTGTGCTTATTTGAAATTTTAATTAGAGGTGCACATACAAATAAACCCTCTAATCATCACATACAATAAACAAGAAAAGAAAAAAACGCACAGCAGATCGCAAAATGGAAGAAAAATGCACAGCAACTCGCAAAATCGGAGCAAGTTTTGTACCAGACACCCCCATTTGGTAAATATTATGGAATATAGAGCTTGAAAACGCACCTGATCGGAAAGGAGGAGAAGTACGGCGGCGGTTGTGTCGCAGAGGAGGAACTCCGGCGGCTGTCGCTGGTGTCGCTGGTGTCGCCGGAAAGGAGGAGAAGTACGGCGACGGTTGGCGGCGGTGGTGTAGCAGCGCCGGTGGAGAGGAGGAACTCCGGCGGCGGTGTAGCTCAATCGAGAACGGTGCTGTAGCAGCTCGTCTGTGCATTTTTCGTGGGGTTTTTTTGGGAAAATGGAGACAATGGCGACAATGGATAATAATTAACCCGCTATTTTTTAGGTCATTAGCGGCGACACGTCGCCGCTACTTGTGTCGCCGCTAATAAGTCTCGTACGATCAAACCCTAGCCTTTAGATCGGAGAAGCAAATGGACGGACATATTTAATTAACGGGACTAGATGCGGATCAGGGGTAATAGCGGCGACATGTCGCCGCTATTGAGTCGCCGCTAAATTTCGTCGCCGCTATTTACTTAAGTCGCCATGAAAAGGTCGTCGCTATTGCTTGTATTTCTTGTATGGATTTGGATCTTCACCACCCATAGAGGCGTTGACAGATTTAGGTTCGAGCATTAGCATAATGCCATATTCCATCTATAAGAAGCTTGAACTAGGTCTACTGCAGCCAACAAGTTTCAGCATTCAACCTGTCCTATCAATCATACATCCATTCCAATGGAATTATCAAAAATCTGCTAGCTAATGTTAAGAATCTCAAATTTGCAATCGACTTCATTATCCTCGACGTCCCAGTTAATAGCAATCATCCTTTGATTCTAGGACGCCCGTTTACGGCAACTGCCATAGCGCTAATTGATTTGGACATGGGTCATATCACCCTTAGAAGTGGTGATGAGAAAATTAATATCGCGCCAACCAAGATAGATCTAAAGGCATTGGTTTTTCAAGAGAAAGAGGAGCTCGTATGCTATATGCAATCTGAAATCCCAAAAGACTCGCTCCCTTCCTTAAAAATGACTGTAATATCTCAAGGAATAATCTCTGGGCAGATAATGCAAATTCCGATCTCGCTAAATCCTAAATTGATTAATCCAGTCCTTGATATCAAAAATCTAAAGATTGAGCCACCCGACGAGGAGGTGAGCTCAAGCCTTTACCTTCAAATATCTAGGTGAAGGTGGGTCTGGCTGAAGACCTTGTCAAAAACGTAGCGCTTCTTGGGGGGCAACCCAAATTATTTCGTTTCTTTTCGCTTTCATTTTTATTTTTCGTGTGTGAAAAGTTGTTTAGGTTCTACCCGAATTCCATCATTTCAGTTGACTATGTCAAATGAAATTTCCCTTTTTTCGCCTTCATGTAAATCAGTTGGTCAACATTGCTTAAAATTGTACTAATGTAGCCTCGGTTAAGAATTTATCTTCGGGTTTTGAAACGGCCCATTACCCCGTAAGGCCCGTTAGATAACATAGGTAATACAACTCGTTACGCAATAATGGCTCATTACCGACCTATTTATACTTTATAACTAGAAACCCTTCAGACGGCTCTTTACAAACCCTAAGTCACACTGCCAATTCCTAGGGCGATTTTGATCGATCTGAGGAGCAAATTTCAACATTCTTTCACTGTTTATCATCAAATTCAAGAAAGGTACAATTCGGTTATCACTTTAACAAGTTTTTCTTTTATTCTTGAGGGCTGGAATGTTTCTTTACCACTTCCACGCTCTCCTGTCCATTAGTAATTCAATCAACACATTTAATATTTTCAAAATCTCCTCATGTTCATTGTAAAGGATTAAGTGTGGGGATGGCAACAAGTTCCCATCCCCAATTCCCACTTAACCTACTAATTTCTCGACCATACCATATTGGTAAGTTTTGAAAATTCAAAAAAAATTGCGAAATTAGCCCTAACGGCTCGTTATGAATCCTTTACAGTAAGTTGCAAAATGCCTCGTTAGCCAGTAACGGGTTGTTACGCGCTTAAGATTCAATCTGTCATATTTTATCTATTCGTTATTTTTCTGTTAGATGACACGTAACTGCCCAATGATTGAAGTCACACATGTGACGAGCTTTGACCATGAAGCTTGTCCTTCGAAGAGAAAAAGAGGAAGGCCGAGTAAGGTGCAACCATTTGAAATAAAGGACAAGATCTTTGAAGTATCGCCTACATTCATCAATCTGTGAAAGCATTTGGACAAGATGGAGAAGGACATATTCACTAACTAAAGAAAGCTGACTAACACTGTCTTGGAGGTCCAAGATAAGCTTGATATTGTTAGGTCCTATTAGACCCGAGAATCTCGCAAGTATGAGATCAAACACGGCGGAATCGTAGTTTGATCAAAAAGCTCAATCACATAATCAATGAAGAACATGAAGAACAATCTTTAAATTCTCAATGTTTATTGTAATATTCAAGATCACAATGGATTACAAGAGTTTAGAGAGAAAACAAGGTTACACCATGAAAAACACAAACTTAGCACCTCACCACTATCTAATCATCTTACAAATGAGGGCTAACACTCCTATTTATAGTGAGAGTCATTGTGCCTTACTAGACCCGCTAACTAGCTAGACACAAATACAATGAGCATATTACAAATAAAAACAAATAACATAAATATTAAGTAAATCTAAGTTGTTTTAATTATATGAAGCTTGTCTCGCTCAAACTGATCTTCCGTTGACTCTTACGTTGATCGTTGACCTGAATGGTTGACTTTTCTAGAAAACGTCTTCGGTCCAAACTTGCAAGCCTCGATCATCACAACCCCGTCTCTGAATCAAATCACAATGGATTCTTTAGTCGAATGCTTCCATAAACAGATTTGATGGCGTCAGTCATAATGATAAATAGTTCCAACATATATTGTGGCTCTACATTTGAGGAGTCTCAAGCATCGGATTGACGATCTAATGGTGTCCATGCCCAATGCAAATGTCACTCCGCCTTCACCTACATTTCATAATGTTCCTTTTAATGAATCTATGGACAATCTTTTTCACCAAGATTCGTCTGAATCTGAAAGTGAACCAGAAGAGGACCCACCATCTAGTGATAACTGAAGTTTTTATGTCTACGTTTATCATCTATCTACTTATTGATTTAGACTTCATATGTGATTTTGTTTTGGGATTATTTATTTTGACATCTATTGACTATGGCATGATAATTATTATGGATTGAATGAATGGACTGTTTTATTTTTTATTTTGGTAATACTTTTATTTTCTTGTTGCGTGTGATGTTTTTCTTTTTTCTAAGTCTTATAAGTAACTCAATGTATGGCAGAGGAACTGGTTCAAAACTGAATGAGAAGTCAGCAATTGGGGTTAATGAAGAAAGTTATTATCTACATTCCACTAGCAGTCAGGCTCGTCTTTCTATTTCTTTTATCTTACGTTTGTAGTGTTCTCAAGAACATTGAGGACAATGTATGATATTAAGTGGGGGATGGGAGACCCGCCTATAGTTTGCATGCTTTATTAATATTTGGTCAAATTTGTTAATTTTTCGATTTTTTGCATGCTAAACTTTTCTTAGTCACTGCTAAAACTTAAGCTATCAACCGATTTTGGAAATCTCAAGTAAACTTCTTAAACTTATATGCTGGACCAAAGCAAAGCTTTTCCACCTTTCATTCATTACTATACAAATCTAGGCATGTATTTTAGACCCTTATGCATGATCAAGTCCAAAGTTGTTGATTAGGATAGACTAGACCTTATATAACTTAGACAAGAATTCTAGTGTACGAGGGAGGAAGCCTAGATAATCAACCAAACTTAAGCCCTTTTCCATTCCGTTTCAATGGTGGGATTTTTTTGAGATTTAAACAAGCTTTCCACACACATGGAACTTGAGTTTTATTCTTGAATAACATTATAGTGTGCCACATGTGACCTACTTCTAGAACTTGACATTTGTATACATTAACAGACTACAACTTACGAAACAAACAAATATGATAGAGGCAAAACCCTAGGATAACATTTTTCTATTTAAACCTTAAAGTTATTCTCATTTCTATTTGTATACCAATTACCCAAATTACCCTTAGTCTACCCTTGTTGAGCCTTATTTTCCTTTTCATATGATTACCCCATTAAACCCTCAGCCTTAGCCTATTTTTCGTGTATACCCCTTATTTTCGGGAAGCTATCAGGTTTAGTACCTTAGTAGAATAATACTGGCAAAAGATAAAATAATGTCAAAAAGACATGTTATGCCGATGTTAGTATGAAAAAACAATATATTATATACTTATGGTTATAAGAGAAACTATGAGTTTAAAGATTTTTCTTTAATTATTAAAGTTGGAGTTTTATACATATTTAAAGAAATCAGATCTTATGCACCCAAATTTATACCATTTTTATCCAATTTCATTCACTTAACCAGCTTGATTTGTAAGTTAGTATAGGATGTTAGTTAAATTACGATCGCTTGTCAAGCCTATGGTAAGGAAAGTCCATGATGAGCAAATTGAAAGCACTATAAAGTGTAGTACACTAGAACCTCTATAATTTAATACTCGATAAATTAGTAACCTCGATAAAATTAATAATTTGTCTGGTCCCAACTTGGGACCAGTACAAAATTGGATCCCAATCGATAAAATAATAAGATAATAATTTTTTGAAACCCTAATGTAATTATATTGGTCCCAGCGAAACTATAAATTAATAATTACTAAAATATTCCAAAATTATAGGATTGTCTAGTAAATAATGAATCTATAATCACTTGTTTTTTTTTTTGTGAACTTCAAATCTATATTGAGTTCATCTTTAAATCTCTCCATTGCAGTTGAGAGATGGGCACGATATTCTCGTATTGCAACAAAAAGTTGCAATGCTTCTTTCCGAGTGACAGGTTATAAAGGTACTGAATCATCAGCAACTTCATCATCAACCGGATTTTGAATAGTATCATTAGACATTTTATAGCGATCAATCTAGATCTATATACATTGAACTTGACAGGTTCATTAATGTGTGAATGTACATAGGAATTTTGAAGGTCCCTGTTTCTGTTTTTTCAAATAGGTAAAATGAACGGATATAAAAACTTTGAAGGTCGATACATTAATTTGAGAGTTCCTCATGAGTATAAGCCAATTCTTTAAATTAATAATTTATTTATTTATCGATATAATAATATCTCGCTAAATTAATAAAATATCTCGGTCCCAATATTATTAATTTATAGAGGTTTTACTGTACATTATTTATTAGTTATCCATATGTAAAGCATGAGTGGAGTGTACATTGTGAGATAGTCTGGTTGATTATTAAGGAATAGTCCTAAGGAAAGAAGTCCATTATTTGTTGTCCATGCTTTTCAATTTTATAACTTATTTTGTTTAGTCTATTTTGAGAATACAAACACGTGTGACTAGTTATGCCTTTGTGTCTCTTATCATTTAGAGTTGTAACCATCAACCATCACTTCATTTCAAAAGCTATGTAAGGAAAAGTAATGTTGTAGTTAGATGTTTGCTCAGGGATGAGGAAAGTCTAAGAGGGGGATAATTGATGTGCTCTAAAGAACACATCTTTTTATTAGTTAAACACCCACACTTGTTGGTAGTTTATGCGTTATTTTGGTCAATTTTACCCTTTTTTCTATGAATTGTCATAAACAGGTAACTAGAGGGGGCCAAACTGACAATTGTAGATTTTAAGAGGTGTTTAGAAGAAATTGCACAAGATTCAGAGATCTGACTTATTTCTCACGCCACAACCCGTTTCACTGTCACGGGCCGTTACAAGACCATCTCTAGAAACCCTAAATCGTAGATTTTATGGCGGCGCTCTCAACTTGTTTCCGCATAACGACTCGTTATGCCTGGTTTCTGAAACCCTAAATGAAAACTATAAATACTCATCACTTTCATTCTTTGGAAGCTCTAGAGACCACACACGATTATTTACGTATTCCAGGAGCATTTCTCATTTCCAAAATCAAAGATTGAAGCCATTGTTTAGCCTTGGTTTATATTCATAATGATTACTTATTTTTCTGCTGTAATAGTTACTTTAGCTACGATGAGAGGTTAACACTCTTGATATTGTCTAAGACAGTGTGATCTATTTTAGTATCTAACTATGATTGGACATTGATTTATCGTATGATATAATGATTCGAGTATAATGATTCTGATTCCTTTTGCATATTAGAAGTGTGTTATTGAATATTGTGTTTTATCCATTCCTAGTATATTTGGTTTGATTGGTATGATAGACGCATTATGCTTGTTGATTCAATATTATTTCTTAGTTGTTATCTAACGATTCCAATATATGTTTAGAAACTCTAACGAGCCTAGATAGGAAATGGTGATAATGCATGTTCAATAGTCCATTTTGGTTGAATTATGTCTCTATAGTTAGTCGTGAACCTTAGCTTCCATGTCTTGGATTAAAAGGATTAGTTAGGTGACTAGGTGTAGTGCATATGTGATGGTATGTGAATAGGTTATAATATGTTAGTCCATTATGATTAGTTAGAATAGGATTAGTCTATGATCCTAGGTCTTAGGTCATGTGTTTAGTGCCTGAAAACTAGGACAATAATTCGTGGATACTTCATTGTGGTTGTGATTATAATTGTAGAACCATTGTCTAGCGACCCTGTTTCCTTAGGGACAGTTAAGTTACGATATGTTAATGTCAGGTTTGGGTAATGTTGAAGTAGTGATAAGTATTAGATGATATCTGCTTTTATATATATGTTCTCATTTCAGTCAATCATTTCTACCTTATTTCTTTTATAACTAGTCATTAAGAATTGTCACAGAATCTTAATGATATTAGCTAGGTTTAGTATGATTACACCATTGTTTCATTAGGTCGACCCTGAGTCATTCTTTCATGCTGCCATACGATAGGTTCGCTTTCCTATATATGTAGGATCGTTATTAGTTAGAGTTAAACTAAAACAAAAGCCCTTTACATGCAAATATAACCCTGCGGAATTAAAGTTATATTTCACTTTACTTAAGCGATATTTAGTTCTTGTGTATAATGTAAAAGCTTGATTTGCATAAGATAGTAACAACGAAGTAACAAATACTCGGCACTATTTGCATTAACTCAAAGCTACACTATTACAAGTTGTTCAAGAACAGATGATGTTCGTCATGTGTAAACTATGAGCTAACTAAGCTATATATAGTGCTGATGAGATCAATGACAGCCATTGATCTCATGCGATCTAATCTAGACCGTAAACAATAAAGTCAAATACAAACTACGAAAAGAATAAACATCGACATTTGGAATATCTTGCGTGTTGGCAGCAACATACTACTTTAGGAGAGCGACTTGAATCAGATATAGAAGCATACGAGAAGCTTTTGCAGGATTGGACTTGCTGAAAAGACATCTCAGGAAAAGTCCGGTTGAACTCATTATCTGGTGGATAATCGAGTTCACCCGGAATATTCGCTAAAAGACAAAACTGCTTCTTTTCGCTTGAACTGCCAGTTCCGCTTGAAGTGAGAATTCCGCTTCAACTTCAACTTCAGCCGGATAATAACAAAATTGGCATTCAGCCGGAAATCTTCCAAGCGCAATATTCCTTACAATCTCCCCCTAAACTGATGCTGTCAAATTCAAATGTTTATCTTCAAAAATTGACGTGTACCCAAAAATCTTCTTCTTCTTAACCTACTTGTACGTGGTTTTAATGTTGGCATCCAGATTTTGAGAAAGCTCTTTAGAATTTTTTTTGGTCACCTTCACATACATAAAAGATTCCCAGTCCATTTTGCTCCATTCTTCTTGAACAGAAATGGACTCATGAACTGTGAAGGTGCCATCGACTCTATAAACATAGAACAACTTCTCTTCTTCTTCCCAAATGACAAATCTTATCTCACTGACAGGCTCTTCTTCTTCTCCTGCTGAATCATCATTTAAACTACTCCTGTAGAGCATTCCACAGTTCAGCACAGTTGGCTCAATGAGAAGCCTTAACATATGCTCAGCTCTTGAAGGACTTAGAATTTCTCTAAGCTTTAGAATGATGTCAGTCATTTGTAGCAAAGAAAGGAATGTAGTGGCCTTGTGAGCATTTACCACCTGAGTTGTGCCATTTGCCAAGTTTGAAAATGCCTGAGCGTGG
>JBCNJP010011289.1:0-17329 GCA_039602395.1 Deinandra increscens subsp. villosa
GAAAGAATAAAGAGAGATGTGAGCTATCATTCTAGAGAGAGAGAGTCACCATGGATTTCCTATGACGAGTTTGTAATCATTCGGTTCGTTGTAATCTTTCAACAATAATCAATGAATCGTTTGATTTTATCATTTCTTGTCATGTTTTATCTTTGATTCTTCTCATCATCCCGTCTCCTTTCAATCTCACCTTCGTTCTTGCTCAAGATCGAGATTCTTGATGTGAAATCGGTCCTGACAAATGGTATCAGAGCGGGTACCGATCAGATTCATCTCACCGTGAATCTGGTCACTCGAATCTGTGATTTTGAGCTTGAATGAGGTGCTGATTGGAAAACCCACTTTGGAGATTTTTTTTTTATTTTTTCTTATTTTTGGAGCTGATTGATGATTTCTGGATGAATCTGATGATAGATTCTTGTTATTGGGTTCATTTGGGAGTGATTTCATGCTCCATATGTTCAAATCAGTGAAGAAATACGAGATCTGAGGCTGAAAAACGAAACTGTTAGAGTTTTCCCGTTTTTGGGGTTTTGAAGTTTTTTTGAGCTTTGATTCTGAGTTTTTGGTGCTAAAATCAGTGTTTTTGGATGAAATAAAGTATGAATCTTGAAGGAAAACGCATTCCGGATCCATTGGGAGCATCGGTTTTGTCTGAAACGCAACGGTTTGGGCAGATCTGGAGAAACACACAGTAGTGTGTGTTTCACGGTGTTCTTGGTGTTCTTCATTTTTTTATGAAGATTGCCTTGGCGATTTCGCTGTAGATGAAGATGTTCTTGGCGACCTCGAGTGCTCTTGAAGATGCACTTGGCGATCTCAGGTGACCTTGAAGATTGCCTTGGCGATCTCGAGTGTCTTTGAAGCTTGTCTTGGCGATTTCACTCGATTCTTGGCGATTTCATAAGCTGGCGACCTCGAATAAGCCTTGGCGACCTCGTTTTGCCCTTGGCGACCTCGAATAAATCATGGCGACCTCGAACCTTGGCGATCTCGACTGAACTCAACAACTGGGTTTTTATTCAAATAAGTTTCAGTGGATTCTGATCGTACAGGATCGTAGGGGATCGACTCACGAGTCCAACGGTATACGATTCGCGAATTTTCGTTAAGAATTATGGGAGTTATGAAGGTATCACGGTTTTCCGGTGAGTTTTTTTTTTTAAGGTCCGGCGAGAATTAGGGTTTCTTGGGCTGAAGTCGCTTGATGGAAGAGATGATGATATGGCACTCTCCCATTCGTCCGAGTTTAAGAAACTCTGCTGTTTCTCTCTCCTAGTCCGAAATTCCTCTTCCTGCTGTCGGCTAGAGATTGGTTGAAGAGAAAAGTAGTGGGCCCTGCTGTATAAGGTATCCGTTGAAATGTCTGTGACATGCGTTGCTGTGAGTGGTCAAGAGAACTCATATGGGACCCGCCTGCTCACTAAAGAACCGTTGACAACTTTTATTATTGTCTGCTTCTGATTGGTGCTCTCCTTTTCACATGGATCAAGGATCACAGCCCTTGGATCCCACGTTTTTCAGCCCTTAGATGAGTTTTAATACTCAATTCTGATTGGTCTATGTGATTTCACAAGGATTAAGACTAACGGGATAACGCCGCAACGAAATTTCAGAAAATATTTTATTGGTCATGGATTTATTCCGTCATATTTCGACCGAGGTTCGAGTTTTTGGTGACGTTAAGACCACGTTAGCTAACGACCACTGACGGACTGGTTTCACTTCTCGGTTAAGTTTGTGACTTTTTCGTTATGTCTCACTTCAAGTTGCTTAGCTGATGCAGCGCTGATGTCATCTAACCGAATTAACTGGAATCTCAGTTAAATATTGGAATTGTCCGTTAAATCTCTAACGGAAGGCCGTTACTTGAATAAAATTTACGGTCTTCTCAGATTCATTCCAAATTGCACCGGTTTACTCAGAATTCTTCACGGAATATTTTTCCGAGCTCGATTTTCTTCACCAAAAATTACGAAGACTCTGGTTATGAATAAATTTCTCGTTTACGCTCGGGATCTCAGTTTTTCACCGATTTGACATTATTTTCGCATCCAACCCAGTCATGCAAAACAAGTTCAGTATTTATGGATCATTCACAACTGTTAGCACCCGGCTTCCGGTTTTTCGCAAGATTGTCCGATTTCAGGATCTTTGTACCGTTTTCTCTTCGGAACTGAGCGGAACGGTTCCACTCTCTGCATCTGATTTTCCGCTTCCGCATCGGATGTTTTCAGAGGGATCTAGAGAAAAGGGGGAACTTTCATGGATTTGGATTATCGGGTCGATTATCTGAAGTTGGAGCATTTTCAGTGATTGATTGGTTTATCTGATTCGGTTTGTTGTGATGTTGACTCCAACGTTCAGCATTCTTAGTATTGTACCCGACCGTGTGAACCGAGTGAACTGCAGCACTTGGATCTCAACTGGAGCAACAAGAACAGAAGAAGCTTATTCAAAGGGGGAACCTTTACAACAGAAAGATTCCGGTTTATCAGTTGTTCTTTGAAAATGAACGACAGAGCGATTCTTCACCAGTATGACAGATTTGAAAGCGTCAGTCAAGGGGGAATTGTTGGAACTTTTAATAAGTGTGACTGACGCCATCAAATCTATTCTCGAATAATTCGGTTGAAGAATCCATTGTGATTTGATTCAGAGACGCGGGTTGTGATGCTCGAGGCTTGCAAGTTTGGACCGAAGACGTTTTCTGGAAAAGTCAACCGTTCGGGTCAACGGTCAACATAAAAGTCAACGGAAGATCGGTTCGAGCGAGTCAAGCTTCATATTAATTAAATCATCTTTGATTTAATTAATAATAATTATGTCATTTGTTTTATTTGTATTTAGCTCATTTTATTTGTGTTAGCTAGTTAGTGGGCTAGTGAGCACATGGGCTCTCTATATATAGGAAGGGTTAGCTCCATTAGTAATTGATGAATAAGTGATGAATAAGGATGTTCTAGAGAGATGTGAGCTATCATTCTAGAGAGAGAGAGTCACCATGGATTTCCTATGACGAGTTTGTAATCATTCGGTTCGTTGTAATCTTTCAACAATAATCAATGAATCGTTTGATTTTATCATTTCTTGTCATGTTTTATCTTTGATTCTTCTCATCATCCCGTCTCCTTTCAATCTCACCTTCGTTCTTGCTCAAGATCGAGATTCTTGATGTGAAATCGGTCCTGACACTTCTGGACTATTACAACAACCAAAGATCCCAGAATGGAAATGGGAGGATATCTCTATGGATTTTGTAACGGGATTACCTCATCGATGAATCGACCGGATGCGATTTGGGTTATCATTGATCGATTAACCAAATCTGCACACTTTATTCCAATGAGGGAAAATGATAATATGGATAAACTAACTAAACTGTATATTGACTGGATTGGGGCACGTCATGGAGTGCCTAAGACTATTATCTCTGACAGAGATCCTCGATTTACTTCCCGATTGTGGCAATCTATGCAAGAAGCACTGGGAACCAGACTGGATATGAGTACAGCTTATCACCAGCAGACCGATGGTCAGACAGAACGAACTATACAGACTTTAGAAGACATGCTCCGAGCTTGCGTTCTCGACTTCGGTAAAGACTGGGAGGCTCATCTTCCGTTGGTGGAGTTCTCCTACAACAACAGTTATCATACGAGCATCGGTGCAGCACCTTTTGAAGCCCTTTATGGCAGAAAATGCAGATCGCCCGTGTGTTGGGCTGAAACGGGTGAGAAGGGACTCACCGGACCGGAATTCATTCATGATACAACTGAACGGATCATTCAAATCAGAAAGCGGATAGCTGCAGCACGTGACAGACAAAAGAGCTATGCCGACAAACGCCGTAAGCCTTTGAAGTTCGAGGTAGGCGACAAGGTACTATTGAAGGTATCCCCCTGGAAAGGAGTGATACGCTTCGGAAAGCGTGGAAAGTTGAATCCTCGTTATATCGGTCCATTTGAAATCATCGGGGAAGTAGGGCCGGTGGCCTACCGATTAAAACTCCCTGCTGAACTCGATGGAGTTCACAACGTGTTTCACGTTTCTAACCTGAAGAAATGTCTGGCTGAAAACACCGAAATAATCCCGTTGGAGGAATTGGAAATTGATGAACATTTGAGATTTATTGAGCAACCGGTAGAAATCATGGGACGCGAGGAGAAAGCCCTCAAATGTAGCAAGATTCCGATCGTCAAGGTTCGATGGAACTCAAAGCGTGGACCAAAATATACTTGGGAACGGGAGGATCAAATGAAGAAAAAGTACCCCCACTTGTTCGAGCAAATGCCCACGGAAATTTAAGGTATGATTTAATTTTGGGGACCAAAATTCCTTTAACAGGAGGAGGATGTGGCAACCCTAAAACTTTTGCTTTCTTTCCCCAGCAACGACAAGTAACCACGACAGCTGAGACTGCGAACGCTACAACACAAGAATAATTTTCGGGACGAAAATTCCATTTACAAGGGGATGATGTGACATCCGGGAATTTCAAGGTTTACTTCCGTTAGACAATTCTGTTAGTTACGTTATAAGTGTTAACTTAGTAACTAATGCTTAACTAGGCCGAATACGTCCACGACCTTTGGTTGATCACCGAACCCGCCCATATGTGTTATGTGTTCATTTATTTATAGTTGTTATGTGCAATGTGAATTAAATACATGATTTAGTATTGTGAATAGCATGACAATCCATGAACTGTACTTATCTTGCTTAAAATGTAAACTGGTCACTTTTGGGTTCCCAGCGAAACTACCGGGCGAAACTATAGTGTCGCCCGGTTAGCCAACCCTCTGACTAACAGAGCCAGTTTCGCTTGGCCAGCGAAACTGACCAGCGAAACTAGCTCCTGTTATATATTAACATAAAACCCTAGAGATCCCATTTTGCACCATTTACTCAAAATACACACACATGCTCTAAGCATATCCTCGAGAGTTTGGATGGTACGTTCAGTCTTTCCATCTGTTTGAGGATGATACGCGGTACTCATATCTAAGCAAGTGCCCATCGCTGCTTGTAAGGATCTCCAAAAATTTGAAGCAAACCTAGGGTCTCGGTCGGTGATAATAGACAAAGGCACTCCGTGAAGCTTGACAATCTCCTTGAGGTATATCTTTGTAAGTTTTTATGTTTTGTCATTTTCCTTGATAGCTAGGAAATGAGCGGATTTTGTTAACCGGTCAACGATAACCCAAATCATATCGTTACCGCCAGAAGTACGGGGCAATCCCGTGATGAAATCCATCGATATTTCTTCCCATTTCCATTCAGGAATTTTAGGTTGTTGCAGTAATTGCTGGCTTTTGATGTTCCGTTTTGACCATTGCGCACGTCAAGCACTTGCTAACATATCCAGCGATGTCAGCTTTCATATTGGGCCACCAATATAACCCTTTTAAGTCTTGATACATTTTGTCTGAACGTGGATGGATCGAATAACGAGACTTGTGAGCCTCGTCCATCACTAGGTCTCTAAGATTCCCATGCAAAGGTACCCATATACGGTCATTATAATAACGAAGCCCATCAGACTTAACTTCTGAAGTTCCATGTATGTCACGTAATGATTCAGACCCGAAATTTTCCTCCTTCAGGGCCTCTTTCTGAGCATCCCGGAGTCTATCCGGTATCCCTGTATGGATCGTTAATTGGAGAGCTCGAACTCTTATAGGTTTGACATGTTCCTTTCTACTCAAGGCATCGGCCACCACGTTGGCCTTGCCTGGATGATGCTTTATCGCAAGGTCGTAGTCGTTTAGCAATTCGACCCACCTACGTTGCCTCATGTTGAGTTCCTTCTATTTAAATATGTGTTGGAGGCTCTTGTGATCAGTGAATATCGTACATTTGGTTCCATATAAGTAGTGTCTCCAAAATTTCAAGGCAAATACAACAACGCCTAACTCTAGGTCGTGAGTTGTGTAATTCTTCTCATGAGACTTTAATTGCCTTGACCCGTATGCGATGACTTTTCCTCTTTGCATCAAAACACATCCGAGTCCCTGGATTTACGCGTCACAATAGACCTCAAAGTCGTCAATCCCATCAGGTAAATATAATATAGGTGCAGTACAAAGTTTCTCTTTCAAAGCTTGGAAGGTTGCCTCTTCCTTGTCACCCCATCTGCATTGAACCCCTTTGTGCGTAAGAGCGGTCAATGGTTGAGCTAACTGAAAAAATCCCTTTATAAAACGACGGTAGTAACCCGCTAAACCTAGGAATTGGCGAATTTCCGTAGGAGCTCTAGGGGTAGGCCAACTTTTAATGGCCTCGACCTTGGCTGGGTCAACGTGAATACCTTGCTCGTTGACGACGTGACCCAGAAATTGAACCTCTCGGATCCAGAAATCGCACTTAGAGAATTTTTCATAGAGTTGTTCTTTCTTTAACAATTCTAAAACTAACCACAGGTGTTCCTCGTGTTCTTCTTTTGTCTTGGAGTAAATGAGGATGTCGTCGATGAACACTATGACGAATTTGTCCAGATAGGGCTTGCACACACGGTTCATGAGATCCATGAACACAGCTGGTGCATTTGTCAGCCCAAAAGACATGACCAAGAATTCATAATGACCGTAGCGTGTTCTGAAGGCTGTCTTTTCGATGTCCTCCTCACGGACTCGAAGCTGATGGTAACCAGACCTTAAATCAATCTTGGAATAGTAACTGGATCCCTGAAGCTGATAAAAAAAAGATCATCTATTCGAGGAAGAGGGTATCAATTTTTAATAGTGACCTTGTTGAGTTCGCGGTAATCAATGCACATCCTAAATGTGTCATCCTTCTTCTTGACGAATAATACCGGTGCTCCCCATGGTAACGAGCTAGGTCTAATAAAACCTTTATCTAGTAGTTCCTGTAGTTGTGTGGATAGCTCATTCAATTCGTCCACC
The DNA here is from genome assembly GCA_039602395.1 of Deinandra increscens subsp. villosa. NCBI lineage: Eukaryota > Viridiplantae > Streptophyta > Magnoliopsida > Asterales > Asteraceae > Deinandra > Deinandra increscens. Next base: position 6,906 of record JBCNJP010011289.1, read on the forward strand.
GCTAGACGATATGGTGCACGCGCGATCGGAGCTGCTTCTGAAGCGAGGTCAATCCCAAATTCTACTTGCCGATGCGGAGGGAGACCAGGTAGTTCCTCAGGAAATACCTCCGGGTAATCACGTACGATCGGGAAGTCTTCGATCTTTCTCTCTACCCTAGTTTGGTCTGTAACTGTGGCCAGGATTGCCACGTGTCCTTTCCGAAGACACTTTTGCGCTTTAAGGTATGATATGATTCCGGAGACAGCACCTCCCTTTTCACCCTGAATTGAGAGTACTTCTCCTCCTGCTATTGGTATTCTTATGACTTTTTCTTGACAAACGATTTCCGCCTAATGTTTGGATAGCCAATCCATGCCCACTATGACGTCGAAACTACCGATGGTAAAAGGCATAAGCTCTATACTTAGTTTATGGCCAGATAGTTCTAATGTGCAGTTTTCAACCAAGTGAGTGGTGTCAATAAGCTTACCATTTGCTAATTCAACCGTATACCTAGCTTTTAGTGGAGTTTGGGTAGCCTTAATCAACTTACAAAATTTAGTCGAGATAAAACTTTTCTCAGCACCAGTATCAAATAAGACATTTGCGAAGTAGTTGTTTAGAAGGAACTTACCGGTAATGACGTTGGCATCGTTTCTTGCTTCACCAGAACCCATAACAAAAGCTCGCCCTTTGGCGCCATCTCCACCATTTCTACCCCCATCACCACCGTTGTTATTGTTGTTACGGTGGTTGTTGTTGTTGCCAGCATTGTTGTTATTGTTCCTTCGAAGCTGTGGACAGTCCCTCTTTAAGTGCCCTGGTTTTCCACATTCATAACACCCCCTAGGGCCTTCATTATTCTGCATCTGGTTCTGATTCTGATTTTGATTTTGATTCTGATTCTAATTAGGACGGTTTTGAGCCAACCTAATAGCATTCTGCATATTTGCAGAGTTTGAGGCAGTAACCGTTCCCTTGATTTGTGGAACTAACCCATCCACGCACCTTTCAATCCTTTTAAAGTCAGCATCAACCATCGTAGGACATAGCACCGCGTACTCGTGGTAGCGAGCGGTGTACTCTTCAACTTTAGAACCCAACATTTTTGAGTTCTGGAACTCGATTTCCAACCTTTTGACCTGATCGCGAGGACTATACTCCCCATGATGGCATCCATGAATTCCTGCCAAGTCATAGCATTTGCTACGTCGAGTCCTAACATTTATATTTGCGCGTTCCACCAAGTGAGGGCAACTCCCTCGCGTGTAGCGGTTGCAAAATTGACCCGAGTCGCAACCGGGCAGTTGCACATCGAGAATACCTTTTCTGACTCCTCGAGCCATCGCAGCAGACCCACGGCTCCTTCATCACCCTTGAATGTGAGCGGCTTACAATCCATGTAAGTTTTGAAGGTGCACTGAGCTGGGCCTGGATTTGTTTCATGAAATTATTTCGGAGAATAATTTTGGAAAGTGAGAGAAGAAAAAAAAAATGTAGTCAATTTTTCGTCTGTTTTACTTATCACCGTTATTGTTTCCTTGCACTTGAGCCGCGGCGAGTGTTGCCGCAACGTTTTCATTTATCAACGCTTGGATCTGGGCTGCTGTGAGGTGTTTAACCATGATTCCGTTTGTCATGAAAGACATTCCATTGATTAATATACCCAATATTAATTTCATTATATACGTTAGCACACATACAATCAAATAATTAATATATCCAATATTAATTTCATTAAGCACTAAACAATTATACATGCATCCATCCATCACATGACATATTCTTTAGAAACACATTGGAAAAAAAAATGTAATATCCATTACAAAATTTAAAATCCAACCATAATGCATCTTAGTATTTGAAACATTCAAAATAAAATGAACACCCAGTCAATTTTATTCGAAGTAACAAAATAGAAGAAAAGAAGATAGATTAGATCATGTATCAATAACATCTGGTTCTTCCTCCTATGTCCTCCTAAGGCTCCTCCTCAAAAGGTTCTTCTTCGAAGGGTTCATCCTCTTCTTCCTGAGCAGGAGCACCTTGAATCTGCAGGGCTGCCATTTGAGCTTGGAGGGTGGCGACCTGCGCCGCAAGTATCGCGTTGGAGTGGTGAAGCATTGCATTGGAATGTTGGAATTCAGCTATCTGATGTTGTGCTAGATGCAGTTCATGCTCCAAACCTGCTGGATTGGGTCGTGACTCAAGCTCGGTGACCCTACGACGGATACCCATTACCCCCTCGGATAAGTTGTAGTGGTAGGTATCCTGCTCCCTTTGATCGGCCCGCAATCGCTCAATTTCTATATCACGTGTGCGATTGCTGATGGCATTTTTTTTTTGGTTTCTCCAAGAGTGTTGTCATAGGCGGCTATCAGTCCCGCAATGACCCGATTCAAATCGAAGGGTAGGTCAACCCTGTTTGGCACATGAAACATATCAAGCAACCGATATGTTGCCGGATTCAGCCAGCTATAATCGTCTGGTGCGCGCCTATCAGGATGTATGTGCTGATCCCGAAGGAAATCCATTATTGTGTACTCAGGTTGTTCAGGCTCGCGGCCTTGTTGGTTAGAGGATGATGACTGTTCGTTGGCAATTTTCTTTCCCTTACCCCTCGTGTTATCGTGTGGTGCCATATTGTCAGAACCCAGACAGACACAAACAAAAGAAAAAAAACCTAATGTGAGTAATCGATTTTTGGCACGCGAAAATGAAAGTGCTTTTGGGAATTGTTGTAACTAATGTTCAAAAACAGTTACAGTTTAGAATTTTTGAAAATTCTAGTTCTCTGCAACCAAGGGCTCTAATACCAATCTGTCACACCCCCAATTTCCACTAACGGAGTTTTACCGTGTGGGGTGTGAACCAGACCAGGACCCGAGTCATTAGTTACATCAAACATAAGTTAAGGGTTCAAAATGTAAATATATTTTCAAACGGGAAATATCAAACCAGAGTTAAAGTTTAGCGGAAGCTTATAAAAGTTATGATGCGCAAAACAAGCGCCCGACAAGTAAATAAATTTCAAGATAAAGGTTTTAAAAGCAAGTTCCCAAAAATAAAGTTTAACCAGCGTACGTGCCCAAAAATCCGATTCTCCTAGCGTCCTGCAAAGCATGCATAAGAGCAAGTGTCAACTAATGTTGGTGAGTTCACATAAGCACATAAGTATAACTAGTATAGTTATGTAGTACGAATACAACAGTTTTTATTCGTATGTAAGCATGTATATTAACAGTACAATCCATATCGTAGGTAGCGAGCCTAAGTTCATGTCACTAAAACGTTCGCAACCGAAGCTGACCAATTAGTTGTAGGAGTAATTCCTTACGTGGTTTTCCTTCCCCGTGTGTACTCGATCACGGTAAGTTAGGCTGACATTGTCCTCAGTCCGACCGCCAGTCGGGTGGTGCATCTCGTGCCCGCTGAGTGGGGTTTGTCAGACCCCAGTAGTACTACCCAATATCCCCTCGCTATTTGCTATTAACGGTTCGATAAGTAAGGACTTTCAAAGATAAAGCATTTTACGTGAACATGTGATATATACTGGATTTCTACTTTAATCATACATGGTAGTTGTTGTGTTATCACCCTAACCCGGGTGTAACGTGTTTGCGTGTGTTATCGTCCAAAACCAGACGTAACGTAAAGGTTGTGAAACTCACCTTAGGGTGCGCTGCTACAAATTTAGTTAGACTTCCGAGTCTTGCGTAATTACCAAGCACCTATCGATTTTACATATGTAAGTGTGTGTTTGCACATGAGTAACATAGCCTAGACGGTTTTGTTATCAAGAAATTCCAGTTATGACGCAGGTGACAAATTCAATTTGTGACAAAAATCGTTTGTTCTAAAGTAGTCATAAATGACATTAAATCAAGGACACAAAGATTTACGAAATCAATGTGCGTATGTTATTCCAAATAATCAATGTAGTGATGATCGGGTAAACATATACGTTCATAAATATAAATATCGGAGTGTAGTCAAAAGTATGAAAAATAATACGTCCAATATATAAATTTATATGTAGTGTCAAAATTCAATAGTTTAAAGGAAATCTCTAAAACGTTTGCGAGTACATAAATACATGACAAATAAATTAAATATAATCTATTTTTCTACGTTTAGAACTAATTTATATAAAGAGATCATTTAAAATTTTAAATCCATTTAAATCATAACGTTTTTATACGATAAACATTCTACGGGTATCACGGGTTGAGATTTAATAGACATGTATTAGTGGTTTTGAGTTTTGGACCAAATAATCCTTAAAAAGAAATAAACCAAAAGAAACGAGGGTCTACGAGATGTTTACGGATCAAGGTTTTTATAGAGAATATATGGTAGTTAGGTTTTAGACCAAGAGATGTTTACAATCTCTAAAAAAAACAAAACTGTGAAAAGAAAAAAAAATGCTGATCATGGGGCTCGAACCCGTGACCTGTGGGTTGTAATACAGTGACTTAGCCACCAGACCAGCGGTCTGTTTTGGTGTAATTCTCGCCCAGATCTATTTTAAACACCAACAGTTCATGAAATCAGGTTTAGAAAAACAAAATTAAAAAGAATTGCGCTGGAAGGGGATCGAACACGGGACCTCTTGGTCCCCAACGAGCGTCGCTACCATCTACGCTACATTCCCTGATGGATTTTAACCAGAACAGAAAATATTTAACTTATACCAGAAAGGTGTCATCTTCTTCATTACAACTCCAGTGGCCGGAGTTTTATTCCGGTCACCGGAAAATCGCGAAACCAAAACTAAACAGAAGGAAAACATGCGATTAATATAGGGGATTAGTTACCTCGAGTCGTGGATGAGTTTTGACGTGTTTTTTTATGCCGAAACGAAACCGAAAACCTCGACCCGGACCTCCTAACGGTGCTCCGTTCCCAAATTCGTTGCTACCGGGCTGATCAGCGGAGAGGGGCGACTACAGTGGTGCGTGAATGGTAGTGAAACAGTGGCTAGGTGACCGGAATTTTTGAGTTCGCCGGAAAATAGAAAAAAACGAGAGAAAGGCAGAGGACTATCGAGAGGGTTGTGTGTTTTGCAACTAAATGGTTCTTGAGTGATAATATGATTCTAGTAATCAAGAGGAACTTGAATGAGGAATTGATTAGCAAAATTTGAAACCGACGATGAGGATTACGGTCGGACGAAACCGATTCATGGTTTACACTCTCGTAAATGTCATTTATGTAACTATTGGCAAATGACATAACCAGTCCCTCTACAATTTTCAAGGTGACACAATGTTTTGGGTAATTGCAATAATGGTCACATAACTAGTAAATGGGCGAGAATAGTCCCTCTCGTTTATAAAAGGATAACGAGACTAACGAAGGATAACGGGAAAAACGTAAACGATGATCAAACGAGTGTATGCAACTCAACACGCCATATCGTGTAATGTTTATAAGAAGTATTAACTTAAACGACCAAATAAGCTCATAGAAAACAATCTCTAATTTTCCGTTTAAACTCACATAAAATCATAGTTATAATCCCATAACTATATGTTTTAAATTCCTATAAAATTTTAGAAACACTTCGTATGATTACGTGACACACCGTCACATAAAATCATAAAATGACACGGGTATATATACACATATATACCACGTAATAATAAATATAATTGCCACATAAAATGAAGAAACGTTTTCATGAAATCATAATATATAATTTATATAAAATTATAAATTATAATTATTCGAGTTGATTAACTGATGTCTAGACTCATGTGCAATGCTCGTGTAACTATTCTAGTTAACAGAAGTAACGGACGTTATTAAAATATAACACAAGTTATTAACGGGTTTAACGTGGGAAATTGTCGGTTGTCACAGAACCCCTTTGAAACACTGGAACTCCTTAGTCGGTGACCCATTAACCAACACCGAGGCCCACGCAAACTTGAGAATCCCAGCGACCCACATCCTCCACTTCCACGGGAAGTTCATCTGTTCCATCACCGAGTCCAAAAATCCCCAATCTAAAGAATCATACGCCTTTCTAAAATCAATTTTGAAAAATAAGCCTTTAGACTTCCGAAACCTGAGCCACGAGATGACCTCATTAATCATGAGAGGTCCCTCCACCATGTATCTCCCCGCTACAAACCCCATTTGTGTCTTAGAAATAATACCGTCCAAGACACCATTCATACGCAGAGCCAAAACTTTCGAAACAATCTTCGACACACATCCCAAAAGGCTAATAGGTCTAAACTCCCCAAGCGATTGGGCATCCAACACCTTGGGCACAAGATGAAAAAAAGATGACCCGCACCCGCGTGAGATAACCCCCGTATTAAAATAACTGCACATAATTCGGAAAACATCCTCTTCAATTTCATTCCAAAAAAATTTAAGGAACTCGAAATTAAAACCGTCCGGTCCCGGCGCCTTATCCCCATCACAATCCCAAAACGCCGACTTGATTTCCTCTTTCGTGAACGGCCGGATGAGAGAGGCCCCAAGCTCATCCGAGATACGAGGAATTCCAACACAACCCAACCTCGGACGAGGTCTAGAGTCCTTAGAAACAGTAGTATAAGAAATGCTTAAAAAATATAGCCCATCCACTAATGAATCTACCACATTCTTTAAGGAATAGAGTGCGTCCATCAAAATTGCTAAACTTTAGAGGAGGGGGTATGGTCACAAAAGTACCCTAAAGGTACTTTTTTTAACCAATAAATAAATGTCATATGAGAGAAAAGAATTTGAGAGGAAAACTACCTAAGGGTAGTTTTTAAGGGGGTATGGTCACTATAACAACCCTAAGGGTTGAAAGGACACCAACGGTCAAAAAAGAAGGCACCAACGGTCAAAAACATCGACCCAACCCTTGGTTACCTTGGGGTAATTACCTGAAAAGTTATGTTTTACACTACCCGAATTAAATAGCCGAGAGGGGGGGGGGGGGGGTGGTACCTGAAGTATCCGATGTAACCGAACTACCCGAGAGCAGTGTGGCCTTGAGCATGTGCGAGAGGTGCAACGGAATAAGGCCCATTATTATTATGGGGCTCATATTTTTTAAATTTTCTTATATATATTATAAATTATGAAGACTTGATTAATCAATTTGTTATTAAAAATGTTAAGAGATCTGCACGATTTATCGGTTAAATACTTAGAATGTCATTTTAAAACTGTAATTTTCTTATATTCATTCCTATAACTTATTTTTTCGTATTTAAAGCTTTTTGTATTTGCAACTTTATTTTCGAATAGGGCTCATATATTTAGCTCGAATAGGGCTCTTAAATTTTCAGGACTGGCCCTACCCGAGAGGGGTATATCCGAGGGTATACCGCTTCCCCTTATATGAGTAACTAAAAGATGAATTTCAATTGATGAAATCGAGAAACAAAACAATTAGTTAAATTATACTATACATATTATACAACTTTGAATCACATGAAATCATACTTTGAAATACATCCTCAGTTGCACCTATAAATTGTTTCATGTACTTATTGCATAGTTTACAAGCCTATTTATATCTCTTATTATTTTATTTATTTGTTCTTAATTTAATTTTTTAATCGGTCTTAATTTAGTTTTACATCATTGCCTTTAAAATCTAATTTTATGTGATTCACGAGAGTCTATTATTAGCTTTTGTATTTATATTTTATATCTTCTTTTAGTTATTTTTAAATCGTTTTTAAAGCGTTCCATTAATTTTAGTTTTAGTTTTAGTTTCGTAAAGAAGATAGTAAAAAAAAGGAAGCAGTGTTTTTTATTTGAGTAACCAAGAACATAGAAAGAAAAGAATAGTAAACTTTTGGAGATTTTTAGAGTAACACAAGTAACACAGATTATTCATAATGAAGGGTGAGAGTGCAATCATGCAGAGAACCAAGGGGCGTAGTTTCAACGTCTAATGCGAATTGAAGGTTAAAGCCCTACGAAGAGAGAATTTGATGCAAGGACAAATTAAAAGAAGATCAACAAAGATTGTTTGCTCAATCAGGTGACGGTAATCATAACTGACGGACTAATGGTGCGAGTTTTAATGGTGGACGGAATGATCAGGGACGAGGTTGCGAGAATGTGGTACTTTGAAGAGGAGTCTGAGGACCGTATAGAGTTGGTTTTTGAGCCTTGAACATGAGTTTAAATGGTTGATGAGCATGAAAGCCTTAAAACGATGGTATTACAAGATTAGGGAGTGATTGTTGGGCTAATCTTGTAAGCATTTAATAGTTAATGGTTATTATTTACTTGAGTTACTATTAGACTAGAATCAGCTTTGATTACTTTAATGATTTTAGGTTTCTTCTCTCCCAAGTTTGGTTAGTATAATTAGAAGTCCACAAAATCATTGTAACTTATGCTAGTTTTATTAAATATTGTGAGTTGTGAGTTACTCATTCATGTGTTTGTATCCAATAATTTTAAGAGGTTAATCAAGTTGGTAAACAATATAAAACCTAAACACATATAGACATGATTTTATAAAACTGAATTCAAAAATATTAACCTGCATTAGTCCTTAGATCATTCGTAGTGGAACGCTATTCACTTATTGAATGCTCTATAACGCCATAAATAGTCCTTAGACCATCCATAGTGAAACGCTATTCACCTTTCAAATGTTCTATCACGCCATAAAACAGATCCTCCAAACATGATACGTGACACGAAGAGGCTCATTATGCGTGAAGCAAGAGATATAGTTTCATTTTTTTCTAAATTAAACTCTACATTCACAAACACCATTACCATTACAGCCATTAAATGTGATAACCGGTTAACAACCATCACCCTACAAAGTACGCGGCACCATTTTTTCATGACTACCGGTGTCCATGTCTATTACGGATGGTTTTATATATGTAATTTGGCGAATCAACTTCAACTTTAAGTTCTTTCTAATCTTTCTATTCTAATAAACAATTACATTTGAGGACACATGTCATCATTAGATTTATTCTCATCACAATTTTCCCACTTCTCTCTACTATTAAATATCAATTATCTCATTTATTAAATGCTAAGAATTTTAAATAATTAAATATAAATTTTCTTGTTTCAATAATTTATCATAGTTTATTAATTAATAATAAGATTTTAATTATGTCTTATATTAAAATTAAATTTATAAGTATAATTCTTAATTACTTGTAATTACTTGAATTTTATATATAAAATATAATTTGTTTAACTAAAAAAAAGTAACAATGCAACTCACTTCTCTGTTAGAGAAATTTTATTACTAACAAATTACGAAATTGGATTTCATATTGGTTGTTGTAATTTGGTCATTGTTTGAAATTAAATATGACATGGAGATAATATAAAATACTTATTTTATGAAACATAGATGATATAGCATGAAAGTTTAATATTAATGTTATTTGGAGTATGATTTTTTTTTCTTGAAATATTTTGAATTTATGAGTTTCTTCTTTTTCTCTTATGTGTTTTTATCAATTTGTGTATTATTTCTTGTCAAATGTATTATTTTGTGTTATTCAATTTCCTTTGTTGATTTGTCTATATAGTATACCTAACAATGAAATTTAATTTCTTTCCATACAATTGACCAATTTACTACTTTTCATGTCATATATTACGTAATGGTATGTTTGATCAAATATGTAAATGACAAGTTATATTGATGTGCACCCAAATCATATATTTTTTTAACAAACATATGAATTGTTTGATTTATTTAATTGTGGCAATATTTTATTGAATGATACATATTGTTTGTACCTATAACATATGTTTCCACTTTTTGTCCATAACAATTTGAAAAATCAGATAATTTCGCTTTCTCGGGTATAAAATTGCAATCAACTGAAGAGTTTAAAGAACCTGTGCACCAATTTCTTTGTGCTCCTCGTAATGATGATTATTATTTACAATAACATCTATTAAAATATTTTTATGTGAATATTTAACGTGAATTATGTATTAAATTTTTAATAATTAAACTCGTGTAATACACGGTTCCATCCTAGTATATAACATATAACAAAAGATAATATAACATTACATAACTTGATTTTGTTATTATTCTACATACACAAAGAAGCTTCTTTATTAGGCCAACAAGTTCATGCTCCAAAAGGCTTATGGCAATGGAGGCATCTAAGTATCTAACCACCGAAAAGAAAATGCATATTATTACACAACAGTTCCATCTTTAATAGTTGCATTCTTGATGATCACTGTTATCCCTGATCTTATATAAAACCCTTCATCCGATCTGTCGGCTTCGTCCACGTTATCTTTGTTTTTGATAACGACATCTTTCCCGATCTTGGCGTTCTTATCGATTATGCAATTCCTGAACCGACATGAAAACATATGATTATGATGGTAGATATGGCCCAAGGCGGGAAAGGGAAGGAATGCTTACGTTATTTTGGTGTTTTGTCCAACACCACACGGATATGATTCAG
>JBCNJP010011290.1:0-17326 GCA_039602395.1 Deinandra increscens subsp. villosa
AGCCCTTCAACACACATTATTGGGCCATCATTGGTCCTAAACACAACTTATTTGTTATATACACACCTTACTAGGACTTATTGGTCCCAACCGACCCTCATTGCCCTACTAAACACACATTATTGGGTCATAATTGGTCCTAAACACAACTTATTGGTTATATACACACCTTAGTGGGACTCATTGGTCCCAACTAAACACAACTTATTTGGCCATAATTGGTCATAAACACAACTTATTGGTTATATACACACCTTATTATGACTCATTGGTGCCAACTGACCCTCATTGTCCCTAAACACACTTTATTGTGTCATCATTGGTCCTAAACACAACGTATTGGTTATTTACACACATTAGTGGGACTCATTGGTCCCAACTAAACACACCTTATTGGGCCATAATTGGTCGTAAACAAAACTTATTGGTTATATACACACTCTATTGGGACTCATTGGTCCCAACTGACCCTCATATCCATCATTGGTCCCAAACACAACTTATTGGTTATATACACACCTTACTAGGACTTATTGTTCCCAACCGACCCTCATTGTCGTACTAAACAAAACTTATTAGTTATATACACACCTTGGTGGGACTCATTAGTCCCAACTAAACACACCTTATTGGGCCATAATTGGTCGTAAACACAACTTATTGGTTATATACACACATTATTGGGACTCATTGGTTCCAACTAACTCTCATTACCCCTAAACGCACCTTATTGGTCCATTATTTGTCCTAAACAAAACATATTGGTTATATACACACCTTAGTGGGACTCATTGGTCCCAACTAAACACACCTTATTGGGCCAAAATTAGTAGTAAACAAAACTTATTGGTTATATACACACTCTATTGGGACTCATTGGTGCCAACTGACCCTCATTGTCCCTAAACACACTTTATTGTGCCATCATTGGTCCTAAACACAACTTATTGGTTATATACACACCTTACTAGGACTTATTGGTCCCAACCGACCCTCATTTCCCTACTAAACACACATTATTGGGCCATCATTGGTCCTAAACATAAGTTATTGGTTATATAAACACCTTAGTGGGACTCATTAGTCCCAACTAAACACACCTTATTGGGCCATAATTGGTCGTAAACACAACTTATTGGTTATATACACACATTATTGGGACTCATTGGTCCAAACTAACTTTTCATTGCCCCTAAACACACCTTATTGGGCCATCATTTGTCCTAAACAAAACATATTGGTTATATACACACCTTAGTGGGACTCATTGGTCCCAACTAAACACAACTTATTGGGCCATAATTGGTCATAAACACAACTTATTGGTTATATACACACCTTATTAGGACTCATTGGTGCCAACTGACCCTCATTGTCCCTAAACACACTTTATTGTGCCATCATTGGTCCTAAACACAACGTATTGGTTATATACACACATTAGTGGGACTCATTGGTCCCAACTAAACACACCTTATTGGGCCACAATTGGTCGTAAACAAAACTTATTGGTTATATACACACTCTATTGGGACTCATTGGTCCCAACTGACCCTCATAGCCCTTCAACACACATTATTGGGCCATCATTGGTCCTAAACACAACTTATTTGTTATATACACACCTTACTAGGACTTATTGGTCCCAACCGACCCTCATTGCCCTACTAAACACACATTATTGGGTCATAATTGGTCCTAAACACAACTTATTGGTTATATACACACCTTAGTGGGACTCATTGGTCCCAACTAAACACAACTTATTTGGCCATAATTGGTCATAAACACAACTTATTGGTTATATACACACCTTATTATGACTCATTGGTGCCAACTGACCCTCATTGTCCCTAAACACACTTTATTGTGTCATCATTGGTCCTAAACACAACGTATTGGTTATTTACACACATTAGTGGGACTCATTGGTCCCAACTAAACACACCTTATTGGGCCATAATTGGTCGTAAACAAAACTTATTGGTTATATACACACTCTATTGGGACTCATTGGTCCCAACTGACCCCTCATATCCATCATTGGTCCCAAACACAACTTATTGGTTATATACACACCTTACTAGGACTTATTGTTCCCAACCGACCCTCATTGTCGTACTAAACAAAACTTATTAGTTATATACACACCTTGGTGGGACTCATTAGTCCCAACTAAACAAACCTTATTGGGCCATAATTGGTCGTAAACACAACTTATTGGTTATATACACACATTATTGGGACTCATTGGTTCCAACTAACTCTCATTACCCCTAAACACACCTTATTGGTCCATTATTTGTCCTAAACAAAACATATTGGTTATAGACACACCTTAGTGGGACTCATTGGTCCCAACTAAACACAACTTATTGGGCCATAATTGGTCATAAACACAACTTATTGGTTATATACACACCTTATTAGAACTCATTGGTGCCAACTGACCCTCATTGTCCCTAAACACACTTTATTGTGCCATCATTGGTCCTAAACACAACGTATTGGTTATATACACACATTAGTGGAACTCATTGGTCCCAACTAAACACACCTTATTGGGCCATAATTGGTCGTAAACACAACTTATTGGTTATATACACACCTTACTAGGACTTATTGGTCCCAACCGACCCTCATTGCCCTACTAAACAAAACTTATTGGTTATATACACACCTTAGTGGGACTCATTAGTCCCAACTAAACACACCTTATTGGGCCATAATTGGTCGTAAACAAAACTTATTGGCTATATACACACATTATTGGGACTCATTGGTCCCAACTAACCCTCATTGCCCCTAAACACACCTTATTGGGCCATCATTTGTCCTAAACAAAACATATTGGTTATATACACACCTTAGTGGGACTCATTGGTCCCAACTAAACACAACTTATTAGGCCATAATTGGTCATAAACACAACTTATTGGTTATATACACACCTTATTAGGACTCATTGGTGCCAACTGACCCTCATTGTCCCTAAACACACTTTATTGTGCCATCATTGGTCCTAAACACAACGTATTGGTTATATACACACATTAGTGGGACTCATTGGTCCCAACTAAACACACCTTATTGGGCCACAATTGGTCGTAAACAAAACTTATTGGTTATATACACACTCTATTGGGACTCATTGGTCCCAACTGACCCTCATAGCCCTTCAACACACATTATTGGGCCATCATTGGTCCTAAACACAACTTATTTGTTATATACACACCTTACTAGGACTTATTGGTCCCAACCGACCCTCATTGCCCTACTAAACACACATTATTGGGTCATAATTGGTCCTAAACACAACTTATTGGTTATATACACACCTTAGTGGGACTCATTGGTCCCAACTAAACACAACTTATTTGGCCATAATTGGTCATAAACACAACTTATTGGTTATATACACACCTTATTATGACTCATTGGTGCCAACTGACCCTCATTGTCCCTAAACACACTTTATTGTGTCATCATTGGTCCTAAACACAACGTATTGGTCATTTACACACATTAGTGGGACTCATTGGTCCCAACTAAACACACCTTATTGAGCCATAATTGGTCGTAAACAAAACTTATTGGTTATATACACACTCTATTGGGACTCATTGGTCCCAACTGACCCTCATATCCATCATTGGTCCCAAACACAACTTATTGGTTATATACACACCTTACTAGGACTTATTGTTCCCAACCGACCCTCATTGTCGTACTAAACAAAACTTATTAGTTATATACACACCTTGGTGGGACTCATTAGTCCCAACTAAACACACCTTATTGGGCCATAATTGGTCGTAAACACAACTTATTGGTTATATACACACATTATTGGGACTCATTGGTTCCAACTAACTCTCATTACCCCTAAACGCACCTTATTGGTCCATTATTTGTCCTAAACAAAACATATTGGTTATATACACACCTTAGTGGGACTCATTGGTCCCAACTAAACACAACTTATTGGGCCATAATTGGTCATAAACACAACTTATTGGTTATATACACACCTTATTAGAACTCATTGGTGCCAACTGACCCTCATTGTCCCTAAACACACTTTATTGTGCCATCATTGGTCCTAAACACAACGTATTGGTTATATACACACATTAGTGGAACTCATTGGTCCCAACTAAACACACCTTATTGGGCCATAATTGGTCGTAAACACAACTTATTGGTTATATACACACCTTACTAGGACTTATTGGTCCCAACCGACCCTCATTGCCCTACTAAACAAAACTTATTGGTTATATACACACCTTAGTGGGACTCATTAGTCCCAACTAAACACACCTTATTGGGCCATAATTGGTCGTAAACAAAACTTATTGGCTATATACACACATTATTTGGACTCATTGGTCCCAACTAACCCTCATTGCCCCTAAACACACCTTATTGGGCCATCATTTGTCCTAAACAAAACATATTGGTTATATACACACCTTAGTGGGACTCATTGGTCACAACTAAACACAACTTATTAGGCCATAATTGGTCATAAACACAACTTATTGGTTATATACACACCTTATTAGGACTCATTGGTGCCAACTGACCCTCATTGTCCCTAAACACACTTTATTGTGCCATCGTTGGTCCTAAACACAACGTATTGGTTATATACACACATTAGTGGGACTCATTGGTCCCAACTAAACACACCTTATTGGGCCACAATTGGTCGTAAACAAAACTTATTGGTTATATACACACTCTATTGGGACTCATTGGTCCCAACTGACCCTCATAGCCCTTCAACACACATTATTGGGCCATCATTGGTCCTAAACACAACTTATTTGTTATATACACACCTTACTAGGACTTATTGGTCCCAACCGACCCTCATTGCCCTACTAAACACACATTATTGGGTCATAATTGGTCCTAAACACAACTTATTGGTTATATACACACCTTAGTGGGACTCATTGGTCCCAACTAAACACAACTTATTTGGCCATAATTGGTCATAAACACAACTTATTGGTTATATACACACCTTATTATGACTCATTGGTGCCAACTAACCCTCATTATCCCTAAACACACTTTATTGTGCCATCATTGGTCCTAAACACAACTTATTGGTTATATACACACCTTACTAGGACTTATTGGTCCCAACGGACCCTCATTGCCCTACTAAACACACCTTATTGGGCCATCGTTGGTCCTAAACACAACTTTTTGGTTATATACACACCTTAGTGGGACTCATTAGTTCCAACTAAACACACCTTATTGGGCCATAATTGGTCGTAAACACAACTTATTGGTTATATACACACATTATTGGGACTCATTGGTCCCAACTAACCCTCATTGCCCCTTAACACACCTTATTGGGCCATCATTTGTCCTAAACAAAACATATTGGTTATATACACACCTTAGTGGGACTCATTGGTCCCAACTAAACACAACTTATTGGGCCATAATTGGTCATAAACACAACTTATTGGTTATATACACACCTTATTAGAACTCATTGGTGCCAACTGACCCTCATTGTCCCTAAACACACTTTATTGTGCCATCATTGGTCCTAAACACAACGTATTGGTTATATACACACATTAGTGGAACTCATTGGTCCCAACTAAACACACCTTATTGGGCCATAATTGGTCGTAAACACAACTTATTGGTTATATACACACCTTACTAGGACTTATTGGTCCCAACCGACCCTCATTGCCCTACTAAACAAAACTTATTGGTTATATACACACCTTAGTGGGACTCATTAGTCCCAACTAAACACACCTTATTGGGCCATAATTGGTCGTAAACAAAACTTATTGGCTATATACACACATTATTGGGACTCATTGGTCCCAACTAACCCTCATTGCCCCTAAACACACCTTATTGGGCCATCATTTGTCCTAAACAAAACATATTGGTTATATACACACCTTAGTGGGACTCATTGGTCCCAACTAAACACAACTTATTAGGCCATAATTGGTCATAAACACAACTTATTGGTTATATACACACCTTATTAGGACTCATTGGTGCCAACTGACCCTCATTGTCCCTAAACACACTTTATTGTGCCATCATTGGTCCTAAACACAACGTATTGGTTATATACACACATTAGTGGGACTCATTGGTCCCAACTAAACACACCTTATTAGGCCACAATTGGTCGTAAACAAAACTTATTGGTTATATACACACTCTATTGGGACTCATTGGTCCCAACTGACCCTCATAGCCCTTCAACACACATTATTGGGCCATCATTGGTCCTAAACACAACTTATTTGTTATATACACACCTTACTAGGACTTATTGGTCCCAACCGACCCTCATTGCCCTACTAAACACACATTATTGGGTCATAATTGGTCCTAAACACAACTTATTGGTTATATACACACCTTAGTGGGACTCATTGGTCCCAACTAAACACAACTTATTTGGCCATAATTGGTCATAAACACAACTTATTGGTTATATACACACCTTATTATGACTCATTGGTGCCAACTGACCCTCATTGTCCCTAAACACACTTTATTGTGTCATCATTGGTCCTAAACACAACGTATTGGTTATTTACACACATTAGTGGGACTCATTGGTCCCAACTAAACACACCTTATTGGGCCATAATTGGTCGTAAACAAAACTTATTGGTTATATACACACTCTATTGGGACTCATTGGTCCCAACTGACCCTCATATCAATCATTGGTCCCAAACACAACTTATTGGTTATATACACACCTTACGAGGACTTATTGTTCCCAACCGACCCTCATTGTCGTACTAAACAAAACTTATTAGTTATATACACACCTTGGTGGGACTCATTAGTCCCAACTAAACACACCTTATTGGGCCATAATTGGTCGTAAACACAACTTATTGGTTATATACACACATTATTGGGACTCATTGGTTCCAACTAACTCTCATTACCCCTAAACACACCTTATTGGTCCATTATTTGTCCTAAACAAAACATATTGGTTATATACACACCTTAGTGGGACTCATTGGTCCCAACTAAACACAACTTATTGGGCCATAATTGGTCATAAACACAACTTATTGGTTATATACACACATTATTGGGACTCATTGGTCCCAACTAACCCTCATTGCCCCTTAACACACCTTATTGGGCCATCATTTGTCCTAAACAAAACATATTGGTTATATACACACCTTAGTGGGACTCATTGGTCCCAACTAAACACAACTTATTGGGCCATAATTGGTCATAAACACAACTTATTGGTTATATACACACCTTATTAGAACTCATTGGTGCCAACTGACCCTCATTGTCCCTAAACACACTTTATTGTGCCATCATTGGTCCTAAACACAACGTATTGGTTATATACACACATTAGTGGAACTCATTGGTCCCAACTAAACACACCTTATTGGGCCATAATTGGTCGTAAACACAACTTATTAGTTATATACACACCTTACTAGGACTTATTGGTCCCAACCGACCCTCATTGCCCTACTAAACAAAACTTATTGGTTATATACACACCTTAGTGGGACTCATTAGTCCCAACTAAACACACCTTATTGGGCCATAATTGGTCGTAAACAAAACTTATTGGCTATATACACACATTATTGGGACTCATTGGTCCCAACTAACCCTCATTGCCCCTAAACACACCTTATTGGGCCATCATTTGTCCTAAACAAAACATATTGGTTATATACACACCTTAGTGGGACTCATTGGTCCCAACTAAACACAACTTATTAGGCCATAATTGGTCATAAACACAACTTATTGGTTATATACACACCTTATTAGGACTCATTGGTGCCAACTGACCCTCATTGTCCCTAAACACACTTTATTGTGCCATCATTGGTCCTAAACACAACGTATTGGTTATATACACACATTAGTGGGACTCATTGGTCCCAACTAAACACACCTTATTAGGCCACAATTGGTCGTAAACAAAACTTATTGGTTATATACACACTCTATTGGGACTCATTGGTCCCAACTGACCCTCATAGCCCTTCAACACACATTATTGGGCCATCATTGGTCCTAAACACAACTTATTTGTTATATACACACCTTACTAGGACTTATTGGTCCCAACCGACCCTCATTGCCCTACTAAACACACATTATTGGGTCATAATTGGTCCTAAACACAACTTATTGGTTATATACACACCTTAGTGGGACTCATTGGTCCCAACTAAACACAACTTATTTGGCCATAATTGGTCATAAACACAACTTATTGGTTATATACACACCTTATTATGACTCATTGGTGCCAACTGACCCTCATTGTCCCTAAACACACTTTATTGTGTCATCATTGGTCCTAAACACAACGTATTGGTTATTTACACACATTAGTGGGACTCATTGGTCCCAACTAAACACACCTTATTGGGCCATAATTGGTCGTAAACAAAACTTATTGGTTATATACACACTCTATTGGGACTCATTGGTCCCAACTGACCCTCATATCAATCATTGGTCCCAAACACAACTTATTGGTTATATACACACCTTACGAGGACTTATTGTTCCCAACCGACCCTCATTGTCGTACTAAACAAAACTTATTAGTTATATACACACCTAGGTGGGACTCATTAGTCCCAACTAAACACACCTTATTGGGCCATAATTGGTCGTAAACACAACTTATTGGTTATATACACACATTATTGGGACTCATTGGTTCCAACTAACTCTCATTACCCCTAAACACACCTTATTGGTCCATTATTTGTCCTAAACAAAACATATTGGTTATATACACACCTTAGTGGGACTCATTGGTCCCAACTAAACACAACTTATTGGGCCATAATTGGTCATAAACACAACTTATTGGTTATATACACACCTTATTAGAACTCATTGGTGCCAACTGACCCTCATTGTCCCTAAACACACTTTATTGTGCCATCATTGGTCCTAAACACAACGTATTGGTTATATACACACATTAGTGGAACTCATTGGTCCCAACTAAACACACCTTATTGGGCCATAATTGGTCGTAAACACAACTTATTGGTTATATACACACCTTACTAGGACTTATTGGTCCCAACCGACCCTCATTGCCCTACTAAACAAAACTTATTGGTTATATACACACCTTAGTGGGACTCATTAGTCCCAACTAAACACACCTTATTGGGCCATAATTGGTCGTAAACAAAACTTATTGGCTATATACACACATTATTTGGACTCATTGGTCCCAACTAACCCTCATTGCCCCTAAACACACCTTATTGGGCCATCATTTGTCCTAAACAAAACATATTGGTTATATACACACCTTAGTGGGACTCATTGGTCACAACTAAACACAACTTATTAGGCCATAATTGGTCATAAACACAACTTATTGGTTATATACACACCTTATTAGGACTCATTGGTGCCAACTGACCCTCATTGTCCCTAAACACACTTTATTGTGCCATCGTTGGTCCTAAACACAACGTATTGGTTATATACACACATTAGTGGGACTCATTGGTCCCAACTAAACACACCTTATTGGGCCACAATTGGTCGTAAACAAAACTTATTGGTTATATACACACTCTATTGGGACTCATTGGTCCCAACTGACCCTCATAGCCCTTCAACACACATTATTGGGCCATCATTGGTCCTAAACACAACTTATTTGTTATATACACACCTTACTAGGACTTATTGGTCCCAACCGACCCTCATTGCCCTACTAAACACACATTATTGGGTCATAATTGGTCCTAAACACAACTTATTGGTTATATACACACCTTAGTGGGACACATTGGTCCCAACTAAACACAACTTATTTGGCCATAATTGGTCATAAACACAACTTATTGGTTATATACACACCTTATTATGACTCATTGGTGCCAACTGACCCTCATTGTCCCTAAACACACTTTATTGTGCCATCATTGGTCCTAAACACAACGTATTGGTTATATACACACCTTACTAGGACTTATTGGTCCCAACGGACCCTCATTGCCCTACTAAACACACCTTATTGGGCCATCGTTGGTCCTAAACACAACTTTTTGGTTATATACACACCTTAATGGGACTCATTAGTTCCAACTAAACACACCTTATTGGGCCATAATTGGTCGTAAACACAACTTATTGGTTATATACACACATTATTGGGACTCATTGGTCCCAACTAACCCTCATTGCCCCTTAACACACCTTATTGGGCCATCATTTGTCCTAAACAAAACATATTGGTTATATACACACCTTAGTGGGACTCATTGGTCCCAACTAAACACAACTTATTGGGCCATAATTGGTCATAAACACAACTTATTGGTTATATACACACCTTATTAGGACTCATTTGTGCCAACTGACCCTCATTGTCTCTAAAAACACTTTATTGTGCCATCATTGGTCCTAAACACAACGTATTGGTTATATACACACATTAGTGGGACTCATTGGTCCCAACTAAACAGACCTTATTGGGCCATAATTGGTCGTAAACAAAACTTATTGGTTATATACACACTCTACTGGGTCTCATTGGTGCCAACTGACCCTCATTGTCCCTAAACACACTTTATTGTGCCATCATTGGTCCTAAACACAACTTATTGGTTATATAGACACCTTACTAGGACTTATTGGTCCCAACCGACCCTCATTGCCCTACTAAACACACCTTATTGGGCCATCGTTGGTCCTAAACACAACTTTTTGGTTATATACACACCTTAGTGGGACTCATTAGTCCCAACTAAACACACCTTATTGGGCCATAATTGGTCGTAAACACAATTTATTGGTTATATACACACATTATTGGGACTCATTGGTCCCAACTAACCCTCATTGCCCCTAAACACACCTTATTGGGCCATCATTTGTCCTAAACAAAACATATTGGTTATATACACACCTTAGTGGGAATCATTGGTCCCAACTAAACACAACTTATTGGGCCAGAGTTGGTCATAAACACAACTTATTGGTTATATACACACCTTATTAGGACTCATTGGTCCCAACTAACCCTCATTGTCCCTAAACACACTTTATTGTGCCATCATTGGTCCTAAACACAACTTATTGGTTATATACACACCTTACTAGGAGTTATTATTCCCAACCGACACTCATTGCCCTACTAAACAAAATTTTAGTTATATACACACCTTAGTGGGACTCATTAGTCCCAACTAAACACACCTTATTGGGCGATAATTGGTCGTAAACACAACTTATTGGTTATATACACACATTATTGGGACTCATTGGTCCCAACTAACCCTCATTGCCCCTACACACACCTTATTGGGCCATCATTTGTCCTAAACAAAACATATTGGTTATATACAAACCTTAGTGGGACTCATTGGTCCCAACTAAACACAACTTATTGGGCCATAATTGGTCATAAACACAACTTATTGGTTATATACACACCTTATTAGGACTCGTTGGTGCCAACTGACCCTCATTGTCCCTAAACACACTTTATTGTGCCATCATTGGTCCTAAACACAACGTATAGGTTATATACACACATTAGTGGGACTCATTGGTCCCAACTAAACACACCTTATTGGACCATAATTGGTCGTAAACAAAACTTATTGGTTATATACACACTCTACTGGGACTCATTGGTGCCAACTGACCCTCATTGTCCCTAAACACACTTTATTGTGCCATCATTGGTCCTAAACACAACTTATTGGTTATATACACACCTTACTAGGACTTATTGGTCCCAACCGACCCTCATTGCCCTACTAAACACACCTTATTGGGCCATCGTTGGTCCTAAACACAACTTTTTGGTTATATACACACCTTAGTGGGACTCATTAGTCCCAACTAAACACACCTTATTGGGCCATAATTGGTCGTAAACACAACTTATTGGTTATATACACACATTATTGGGACTCATTGGTCCCAACTAACCCTCATTGCCCCTAAACACACCTTATTGGGCCATCATTTGTCCTAAACAAAACTTATTGGTTATATACACACCTTAGTGGGACTCATTGGTCCCAACTAAACACAACTTATTGGGCCAGAGTTGGTCATCAACACAACTTATTGTTTATATACACACCTTATTAGGACTCATTGGTCCCAACTGACCCACATTGTCCCTAAACACACTTTATTGTGCCATCATTGGTCCTAAACACAACTTATTGGTTATATACACACCTTACTAGGACTTATTGTTCCCAACCGACCCTCATTGTCCCTAAAGACACTTTATTGTGCCATCATTGGTCCCAAACACAACTTATTGGTTATATACAAACCTTACTAGGACTTATTGTTCCCAACCGACCCTCATTGCCCTACTAAACAAAACTTATTAGTTATATACACACCTTGGTGCGACTCATTAGTCCCAACTAAACACACCTTATTGGGCCATAATTGGTCGTAAACACAACTTATTGGTTATATACACACATTATTGGGACTCATTGGTCCCAACTAACCCTCATTGCCCCTAAACACACCTTATTGGGCCATCATTTTTCCTAAACAAAACATATTGGTTATATACACACCTTAGTGGGACTCATTGGTCCCAACTAAACACAACTTATTGGGCCATAATTGGTCATGAACACAACTTATTGGTTATATACACAGCTTATTAGGACTCATTGGTGCCAACTGACCCTCATTGTCCCTAAACACACTTTATTGTGCCATCATTGGTCCTAAACACAACGTATTGGTTATATACACACATTAGTGGAACTCATTGGTCCCAACTAAACACACCTTATTGGGCCATAATTGGTCGTAAACACAACTTATTGGTTATATACACACCTTACTAGGACTTATTGGTCCCAACCGACCCTCATTGCCCTACTAAACAAAACTTATTGGTTATATACACACCTTAGTGGGACTCATTAGTCCCAACTAAACACACCTTATTGGGCCATAATTGGTCGTAAACACAACTTATTGGTTATATACACACATTATTGGGACTCATTGGTCCCAACTAACCCTCATTGCCCCTAAACACACCTTATTGGGCCATCATTTGTCCTAAACAAAACATATTAGTTATATACACACCTTACTGGGACTCATTGGTTCCAACTAAACACAACTTATTGGGCCATAATTGGTCATAAACACAACTTATTGGTTATATACACACCTTATTAGGACTCATTGGTGCCAACTGACCCTGATTGTCTCTAAACACACTTTATTGTGCCATCATTGGTCCTAAACACAACGTATTGGTTATATACACACATTAGTGGGACTCATTGGTCCCAACTAAACACACCTTATTGGGCCATAATTGGTCGTAAACAAAACTTATTGGTTATATACACACTCTATTGGGACTCATTGGTGCCAACTGACCCTCATTGTCCCTAAACACACTTTATTGTGCCATCATTGGTCCTAAACACAACTTATTGGTTATATACACACCTTACTAGGACTTATTGGTCCCAACCGACCCTCATTGCCCCTAAACACACTTTATTATGCCATCATTAGTCCCAAACACAACTTATTGGTTATATACACACCTTACTAGGACTTATTGTTCCCAACCGACCCTCATTGCCCTACTAAACAAAACTTATTAGTTATATACACACCTTGGTGGGACTCATTAGTCCCAACTAAACACACCTTATTGGGCCATAATTGTTCGTAAACACAACTTATTGGTTATATACACACATTATTGGGACTCATTGGTCCCAACTAACCCTCATTGCCCCTAAACACACATTATTGGGCCATCATTTGTCCTAAACAAAACATATTGGTTATATACACACCTTAGTGGGACTCATTGGTCCCAACTAAACACAACCTATTAGGCCATAATTGGTCATAAACACAACTTATTGGTTATATACACACCTTATTAGGACTCATTGGTGCCAACTGACCCTCATTGTCCCTAAACACACTTTATTGTGCCATCATTGGTCCTAAACACAACGTATTGGTTATATACACACATTAGTGGAACTCATTGGTCCCAACTAAACACACCTTATTGGGCCATAATTGGTCGTAAACACAACTTATTGGTTATATACACACCTTACTAGGACTTATTGGTCCCAACCGACCCTCATTGCCCTACTAAACAAAACTTATTGGTTATATACACACCTTAGTGGGACTCATTAGTCCCAACTAAACACACCTTATTGGGCCATAATTGGTCGTAAACACAACTTATTGGTTATATACACACATTATTGGGACTCATTGGTCCCAACTAACCCTCATTGCCCCTAAACACACCTTATTAGGCCATCATTTGTCCTAAACAAAACATATTGGTTATATACACACCTTAGTGGGACTCATTGGTCCCAACTAAACACAACTTATTGGGCCATAATTGGTCATAAACACAACTTATTGGTTATATACACACCTTATTAGGACTCATTGGTGCCAACTGACCCTCATTGTCTCTAAACACACTTTATTGTGCCATCATTGGTCCTAAACACAACCTATTGATTATATACACACATTAGTGGGACTCATTGGTCCCAACTAAACACACCTTATTGGGCCATAATTGGTCGTAAACAAAACTTATTGGTTATATACACACTCTATTGGGACTCATTGGTGCCAACTGACCCTCATTGTCCCTAAACACACTTTATTGTCCATCATTGGTCCTAAACACAACTTATTGGTTATATACACACCTTACTAGGACTTATTGGTCCCAACCGACCCTCATTGCCCCTAAACACACTTTATTATCCCATCATTAGTCCCAAACACAACTTATTGGTTATATACACACCTTACTAGGACTTATTGTTCCCAACCGACCCTCATTGCCCTACTAAACAAAACATATTAGTTATATACACACCTTGGTGGGACTCATTAGTCCCAACTAAACACACCTTATTGGGCCATAATTGTTCGTAAACACAACTTATTGGTTATATACACACATTATTGGGACTCATTGGTCCCAACTAACCCTCATTGCCCCTAAACACACATTATTGGGCCATCATTTGTCCTAAACAAAACATATTGGTTATATACACACCTTAGTGGGACTCATTGGTCCCAACTAAACACAACTTATTGGGCCATAATTGGTCATAAACACAACTTATTGGTTATATACACACCTTATTAGGACTCATTGGTGCCAAATGACCCTCATTGTCCCTAAACACACTTTATTGTGCCATCATTGGTCCTAAACACAACGTATTGGTTATATACACACATTAGTGGAACTCATTGGTCCCAACTAAACACACCTTATTGGGCCATAATTGGTCGTAAACACAACTTATTGGTTATATACACACCTTACTAGGACTTATTGGTCCCAACCGACCCTCATTGCCCTACTAAACAAAACTTATTGGTTATATACACACCTTAGTGGGACTCATTAGTCCCAACTAAACACACCTTATTGGGCCATAATTGGTCGTAAACACAACTTATTGGTTATATACACACATTATTGGGACTCATTGGTCCCAACTAACCCTCATTGCCCCTAAACACACCTTATTAGGCCATCATTTGTCCTAAACAAAACATATTGGTTATATACACACCTTAGTGGGACTCATTGGTCCCAACTAAACACAACTTATTGGGCCATAATTGGTCATAAACACAACTTATTGGTTATATACACACCTTATTAGGACTCATTGGTGCCAACTGACCCTCATTGTCTCTAAACACACTTTATTGTGCCATCATTGGTCCTAAACACAACCTATTGATTATATACACACATTAGTGGGACTCATTGGTCCCAACTAAACACACCTTATTGGGCCATAATTGGTCGTAAACAAAACTTATTGGTTATATACACACTCTATTGGGACTCATTGGTGCCAACTGACCCTCATTGTCCCTAAACACACTTTATTGTGCCATCATTGTTCCTAAACACAACTTATTGGTTATATACACACCTTACTAGGACTTATTGGTCCCAACCGACCCTCATTGCCCTACTAAACACACCTTATTGGGCCATCATTGGTCCTAAACACAACTTTTTGGTTATATAAACACCTTAGTGGGACTCATTAGTCCCAACTAAGCACACCTATTGGGCCATAATTGGTCGTAAACACAACTTATTGGTTATATACACACATTATTGGGACTCATTGGTCCCAACTAACCCTCATTGCCCCTAAACACACCTTATTGGGCCATCATTTGTCCTAAACAAAACATATTGGTTATATACACACCATAGTGGGACTCATTGATCCCAACTAAACACAACTTATTGGGCCAGAGTTGGTCATAAACACAACTTATTGGTTATATACACACCTTATTAGGACTCATTGGTCCCAACTAACCCTCATTGTCCCTAAACACACTTTATTGTGCCATCATTGGTCCTAAGCACAACTTATTGGTTATATACACACCTTACTAGGACTTATTGTTCCCAACCGACCCTCATTGCCCTACTAAACAAAACTTATTAGTTATATACACACCTTGGTGCGACTCATTAGTCCCAACTAAACACACCTTATTGGGCCATAATTGGTCGTAAACACAACTTATTGGTTATATACACACATTATTGGGACTCATTGGTCCCAACTAACCCTCATTGCCCCTAAACACACCTTATTAGGCCATCATTTGTCCTAAACAAAACATATTGGTTATATACACACCTTAGTGGGACTCATTGGTCCCAACTAAACACAACTTATTGGGCCATAATTGGTCATAAACACAACTTATTGGTTATATACACACCTTATTAGGACTCATTGGTGCCAACTGACCCTCATTGTCTCTAAACACACTTTATTGTGCCATCATTGGTCCTAAACACAACCTATTGATTATATACACACATTAGTGGGACTCATTGGTCCCAACTAAACACACCTTATTGGGCCATAATTGGTCGTAAACAAAACTTATTGGTTATATACACACTCTATTGGGACTCATTGGTGCCAACTGACCCTCATTGTCCCTAAACACACTTTATTGTGCCATCATTGGTCCTAAACACAACTTATTGGTTATATACACACCTTACTAGGACTTATTGGTCCCAACCGACCCTCATTGCCCTACTAAACACACCTTATTGGGCCATCATTGGTCCTAAACACAACTTTTTGGTTATATAAACACCTTAGTGGGACTCATTAGTCCCAACTAAGCACACCTATTGGGCCATAATTGGTCGTAAACACAACTTATCTAT
>JBCNJP010011292.1:0-17319 GCA_039602395.1 Deinandra increscens subsp. villosa
TCTGATGTGTTGCAAACACATCCTGTTTTCTTAAGTCTTTTGTTATGTGTTTGAGTCTAATTGAGTCGGTTTTTATCAGTTTTATCTGTTTTTAGTTAAGTTGTGTTTGTGAGTCGGTATTTAAGGTTTCACAAGTTTTACAGGTGTTTGGAAGAATCCTGAGGTCAAGAATGAGAATGATAAGTTTTGAAGAAGAAGTGCTGAAAAGGAGTCTCCAGGCGTATCGCCTAGAGAATGAGGACAAGCAAGCGATACGCTTGTGCCTGGAAAAGTCAAAGGCGGTTTAAAAGTCAAACCCGACTATTTTGTCGAGTAATGCGCTTCAGGCGTATCGCATGGAGAAAGAAAGGCAGCAAGCGATACGCTTGCTGCCCGAAAATCCGGAAACTTAGCCGGTTTGATATAAAAACGATTTTAAGGGTTTCAATTCGCAGAAGACGACTTCCAGACGGCAGAGGAGCGAACCAAGGCGAGTTTTGGAGACAGGAGAGAGCTGGGAACAAGGAGAACCATCAAGGAATCAACAATCGATCATCAAATCATCATCAAATCATTCGGTTCTTCTCGTTTCTTGTTTTGAATTCTTAGTTTCAGTTATGTTCACTGTTAAAGATTCAAACTTTATTTGTTTTTATGCTATGAACATGATTGTAGGCTAGGCGTTTAACACCGCCTAGACCGTTTGGATGAACGATTGGCATTTATGACTTTGTTTGGCTTTTGACAACTTGATTGATGTGTGTTTCTATTCAATTCCATTGTTGACATGATTGTATGCATATGACCACTAGAGTTAGGGTTTGAATTAATTTACTAAACTACTTAGCCTGCGAATGTCTTTCGGTTTGGGTTGGGTAATCGGTTGCGTGACTGTGTGTTTGCGATTGGTTTGAATACCTGTCTTGATTTTCATAGTTTAGTATTTTGATGAATTCTCTGATTCTAGTGTGATGCCCTAGTTAGACAAGCCGGAAGGTGATAGCTAGGTCGGATAGTCGGGTTGACTAGTGGATTAGGATCACATTGCCATCGGAAGAGGGATGCCCTAGGAAATTAGTTAGCTTGCTATTCCGTGTCAGTTGTGTTGATTAGTGGTAGTTCCTGCTAGCTTAAGGTGCCTTAGATTGTTTCGAGGGTGGTTAGGTCTATTTGAGGTTGGATGTACCCACAAGGTGAACTCTTGTCCGAACGTTAGGAACATTTGCTAAGAAGGACTTAAAAGGTGAATTAGCTGCCATCAGAGTTGTCATAGCCAGATGAGTTGTAGGTGTTGGTTGGGATTCTAGGTCTAGGTGGTGTCTTTCTCATATCTGATCGTTTCCTGAGTTTCCTGCTGTCCGTTTGTTAGTTGCGTTAGTTAATCTTAATTCAATTCTCAAATCTCAATTAAAAACTCAAATTACTCAGTATTTCCAGTTTCTAGGTCTAGGTTAAGTCTTGGTCTTTAGAGTGTCCTCAGGGTTCGATATTCCCGGTCTTCCTTAGCTTTACTACGATCCGACAGGTACACTTGCCTTAGGGTTCAGTTCAGTTTTAGGGTTTTCGGTAAAATCTAGGTGTGTCTAGGTCTAGGTTTAGGTCTAGGTTTTAGTAGCATTTTTAGGTACGTTCCGAGCACATCAAGTTTTTGGCGCCGTTGCCAGGGACACTTGGCAATAGCAAGATTAACTAGGTCGTCTAGGAAATTTGAGTCTTTTCTAGGTTTTTGTGTATAGCTATTTATTTTTCTTGTGTTTAGTAGTTAGGTTTTATTTTTTCTGAATTAGTTTATTTATTTATTTTGTAATTTGTTTCTGCCACATACCCAATCATAATATCCATCTGAATTGTCTGTCACTATGAAACTTCTAGAGACTTTTAAAACTTATATGGATCTAATAGTGCTTGACAATAGGCTAGAAGATGAATATTTATTTGAGGATGAGTGTGGGGATGATCCTAGGGGTTTGGATAACTTGTTAAATAACATTGAGCTAGGTAACCCGTTAGGAGAACCTGTTGAGGTGGATTGTGAGACTGAGGTCGTTGTAGAGCCCAAGTGTGGGGAAGGCCCCGGGGGGTTAGTTGATTTAGTTGATTTAGATGAGCTTGTTGACCCGTCTGTAGAACCCGGGGGTGCCTTAGTTTGTGATGAGGTTGTGGTGGTTAAGCTAGAGAGTAGGAAGGCCACACTTGGTGACTTAGGTGAATTTGAAGTGAACATGGTGTTTAGACCAAGTGTGGGGAGGTTCCTGGTGCTTATCTGTCCAAACGACCCGGATGTGAGTTACATGGGTAGGATTAGATTTCTACCGAGTCATTATAAACATTGGAAAGTTAAGACCTTGGTAGGAAATTGTGGTGGTCGAAACCGGGTGCTTACCGGTAGATTAGTGCTGAAGAATGTGAAAGCGAAACCTCCTGATTGTGGTTTAGGAGGTTGTGTTTGATGTAGGAGCTAAATTGGTTAGTGCCCGGTTTGTATAATTTGTAGTTTTGGTTTTAATTTTCTGCACTTTTTGGTTTTTGTCCCTTTTGCGTTTTTTTCGTTTTGTGTTTCTGGTGTTTGCAGGTGATTCTGGAGATTTGGAAATTGGCAAAGGTGAGTTATGCAGACCAAAATGCAGGTTTTGGCTGGAAATTTCGACTAAGGGACTTGGAGAGGAGCAAAAGGAGATAGAATATTTTTGAGGTCTTAATTATGAGGATCCCTGGAAATCACGCTCAAGGCGTATCGCTTGGAGGTAGGGTAGGCAGGAGGCGATACGCTTGAATCCTTTGGCGGGCTGGTTGTTTGCAGTTCCAGGCGTATCGCCTGGGAAGTGCATGGCTGTAGGCGATACGCCTGGAGGAGGTAAGTCAGAAAAATTTTTAATTTTTAATTTTTATTATTTCTGTTTACCGGATTTGCGGTGGTTCGATTGCGGCTGATGTGCTGAGACTCTGGAATTTCAGGTGAACACGTTTCAACTTATTTTCTTTTATTTTTATTTATTTTAGTGTGTTTAATTTTTATTTTATTTCTGCTTTATTTTTGTTCCATTCCACATTGAGGGCAATGTGTGATTCAAGTATGGGGATGGGATACTTTCGTATTGAGTCTTTAAAAATTTCAAAAATTTGGAAAAAAATTGAAAAATTGTTCAAAAATGTCCAAGATTCTGGCTGCAATTTAAATGGAAAATGATAGGTAAAACTGGGAATTGACTGTCCAATTGTGTGCTTAATTGTTAAATGAATAATTAATTTGGGAAAAGTGATAAGTTTGGTTGAATGGAAAACATTACTAGTCTATGATGTGTCGGTAGGCCCAGCTGATCTAGGAGTAGCTTAAATAGCCTGTGTGTTTATTGTTGTATAAATATGCTAATCAGTCTGCTAGTGGGTTCCCATTTTAGGAGTGATAGGGATTCTGAATCTGATGATTAGGAAGGAAGAGACCCCTTTAGGCTAGATACTCCTATGTCCTTAGAATTTCAATGAGCATGTAGTTAATAATTTGGTTAATGCATTTAGAGTGAAAGAGCAGAATACTCATGTACGAACTGAGGATAGTATCCTGCAGCAGAGTGCCTCTGATGATGTTCTGGATCTCGCGGACAGAATACTCATGTATGATTTCGGGGGTAAGACCTTGTGAAAAAGTACCTCTGATGATGTCCGTTGGTAAGTTAGGTAAAATTGACCAATTATATTTATGACTTAAAAAAAAGAAAAAAAAATGGAAAAAAAAATGAGAAAAAGATGATGAAGTAGTGAATAAATGCTCAAAAAGTTGCATATAAATAAATAGTTATTCCTTGGACATCATAGTATCTGGTTTAAGGGGGGTTGGAGAAAATATATAAATTTAAATCAATTATACCCTTTGCTTTGACTGAATATGATTCGGTAATAGGTTGAACTAGAGCTTTCTTTAGTGGGATCCATAGTCGACTGAACTTAAATCTGGTAATTTTATAAACACACGGGGGCGAAAGAAAAGGTTGGTGGTTGGGTTTAATCGGATAGAAATATCGGCAATCGTAGTCAGGGTGCTAGTACATCATGGTATGTGGAGTTGTTTTGGTGGACTGTTAATTTTAAATGTTAATGTTTAGAAGTCAATTTCTTGGTTATGATTCCATTGCAGTATTTTTCGAGGACGAAAAAAGAGTCAGTGTGGAGATATTTGATGTGTTGCAAACACATCCTGTTTTCTTAAGTCTTTTGTTATGTGTTTGAGTCTAATTGAGTCGGTTTTTATCAGTTTTATCTGTTTTTAGTTAAGTTGTGTCTGTGAGTCGGTATTTAAGGTTTCACAAGTTTTACAGGTGTTTGGAAGAATCCTGAGGTCAAGAATGAGAATGATAAGTTTTGAAGAACAAGTGCTGAAAAGGAGTCTCCAGGCGTATCGCCTGGAGAATGAGGAGAAGCAAGCGATACGCTTGTGCCTGGAAAAGTCAAAGGCGGTTTAAAAGTCAAACCCGACTATTTTGTCGAGTAATGCGCTTCAGGCGTATCGCATGGAGAAAGAAACCGAAAATCCGGAAACTTAGCCGGTTTGATATAAAAACGATTTTAAGGGTTTCAATTCGCAGAAGACGACTTCCAGACGGCAGAGGAGCGAACCAGGGCGATTTTTGGAGACAGGAGAGAGCTGGGAACAAGGAGAACCATCAAGGAATCAACAATCGATCATCAAATCATCATCAAATCATTCGGTTCTTCTCGTTTCTTGTTTTGAACTCTTAGTTTCAGTTATGTTCACTGTTAAAGATTCAAACTTTATTTGTTTTTATGCTATGAACATGATTGTAGGCTAGGCGTTTAACACTGCCTAGACCGTTTGGATGAACGATTGGCATTTATGACTTTGTTTGGCTTTTGACAACTTGATTGATGTGTGTTTCTATTCAATTCCATTGTTGACATGAGTGTATGCATATGACCACTAGAGTTAGGGTTTGAATTAATTTACTAAACTACTTAGCCTCCGAATGTCTTTCGGTTTGGGTTGGGTAATCGGTTGCGTGACTGTGTGTTTGCGATTGGTTTGAATACCTGTCTTGATTTTCATAGTTTAGTATTTTGATGAATTCTCTGATTCTAGTGTGCTGCCCTAGTTAGACAAGCCGGAAGGTGATAGCTAGGCGGATAGTCGGGTTGACTAGTGGATTAGGATCACATTGCCATCGGAAGAGGGATGCCCTAGGAAATTAGTTAGCTTGCTATTCCGTGTCAGTTGTGTTGATTAGTGGTAGTTCCTGCTAGCTTAAGGTGCCTTAGATTGTTTCGAGGGTGGTTAGGTCTAGTTGAGGTTGGATGTACCCACAAGGTGAACTTCTGTCCGAACGTTAGGAACATTTGCTAAGAAGGAATTAAAAGGTGAATTAGCTGCCATCAGAGTTGTCATAGCCAGATGAGTTGTAGGTGTTGGTTGGGATTCTAGGTCTAGGTGGTGTCTTTCTCATATCTGATCGTTTCCTGAGTTTCCTGCTGTCCGTTTGTTAGTTGCGTTAGTTAATCTTAATTCAATTCTCAAATCTCAATTAAAAACTCAAATTACTCAGTATTTCCAATTTCTAGGTCTAGGTTAAGTCTTGGTCTTTAGAGTGTCCTCAGGGTTCGATATTCCCGGTCTTCCTTAGCTTTACTACGATCCGACATGTACACTTGCCTTAGGGTTCGGTTCAGTTTTAGGGTTTTCGGTAAAATTTAGGTGTGTCTAGGTCTAGGTTTAGGTCTAGGTTTTAGTAGCATTTTTAGGTACGTTCCGAGCACATCACCCTCCCCACATTAATAGGCTGCTGTTTTTGGTGTTTTTGTGCTAATTGGTGTTTACGAAATTCGCAGAGAGAATATCGATTCTAGTGTTGCAATCAAGGTGATTAGTAAAGTGTTTTCTTCTTCTGGTTTGTGTTCTTATCTTGTTCTTTATTGAATATTCATATTACTTTTCGATTAGACTTGAATCACCTATAATCACCGGATTCCGCACGGTGATTATAGACTTTGATATCGCGTGAGGGTTTGATTTGATCCTTACACTGAGGGTGCCGTAGGTCTCATTAGTTAGTTTGAAAAGACTGAATTTGTTTTCCGCATCAGCAATTGCCCTGATCATTCCAAAGTTAAGTTCACCGCTTGCACATTCGTTGACGGTGCTCTCACTTGGTGGAATTCGCATGTTGAATCTGTTGGAACTGATCTAGCATATGTTATGTTGTGGAATGAGTTGAAGCAATTGTTAAGAGACGAGTATTGCCCACGAGAAGAACATCAACGATTTGAAGTTGAGTTTTGGGGACTCGGAATGAATGGATCTGATATTGTTAGCTACACTAAGCGTTTTCATGAACTCGCCCATCTCTGCCCTATAATGGTGACACCATTGTACAAGAAAATTGAGCGTTATGTTTCGACCGTAAGCAGAAGCACGGTCATCATGACAAGAAAAAATTTGAGAAGCGATCGGAGAAGCAACCTGAAAAAGCCCTCGAAACAGTCAAGGCTTTTGTTGCCTCTGCTTCTGTTCAAGAGCAAAAAAAATATAGCTACATACGAAACTTGACTCTGTGTTAAAAATGTAACCTTCATCATACTCTGGATTGCAGTAACGTGTACTGTAACAATACAAGACTAAAGGTCACTATGCCAGAGGCAGCCCGTCCAGAACCTGTTTTGGTTGTGGTGAAGTTGGACACATGAAGAATCAATGTTCAAAGAAAAACTAGTCAGTCAGAACTGCTCGTGGTAGAGCTATTGTGATGAATGTTGGAGAAGCACGCCAAAATCCAAATACCGTCACCGGTACGTTCATCCTTAATGATTTATATGCCTTTGTTTTGTTTGATACCAGAGCCGAGAAAAGCTTTGTGTCTACTGATTTACCCAAGTGCATTAGACATTAAGTACTCCGTAGAACTAGTAGATGGTAGTTTAATTGAACCGACAAGGTCTACCAGAATTGTTCTTTGCGTCTTTCTAATCATTTGTTTAGAATTGACTTTTGCCCGTCGAATTGGGAAACTTTGACATCGTAATTGGCATGAATTGGTTATCAAAGAATCGTGCAAAGATTGTTTGTCATCACAAGCAAGTCAAAATGCCATTTTCCATCTTGGCACATGTCACTAAGAAGGAATCAAAAGAGAAGTCACTGAATGACGTTCCCATTTTCCGCAAATACCCTGAAGTATTCCCTAAAGCTTTGCCAGGCTTGCCGCCGGCTAGGCAAGTAGAGTTTTAAATCGATCTTGTTCCAGGAGCTGCACATGTAGCTCATTCCCCTTATCACCTTGCCCCTTCTGAAATGCAAGAATTATCCTGTCAGTTACAAGAATTATTGGATAAAGGATTCATTCGACCTAGTTGTTCCCCCTCGGGTGCTCCTGTTCTTTTCGTCAAAAAGAAAGATGGATCTTTTCGCATGGGTATCGATTTCTCGTGAGCTGAATAAGTTAACTGTAAAGAATCATAACCCGCTTCCAAGGATTGAGGACCTATTAGACCAGCTTCAAGGGTCATGCTATTATTCAAAGATTGAGTTATGGTCTTGTTATCATTAGTTGAGAGTTCATGAAGAAGACATTGCGAAGACTGCTTTCAGAGCCCGCTATGGTCATTATGGGTTTTTGGTGATGCCATTTTGTTTGACAAGCGCGCCTACCGTATTCATGGACTAGATGCCATTCTATACTTCTACCACCCTACACCATCAACTTTAACCTTAGACCACCTTGTACCCATCACCTCACTAGCTACCCTACACATGATTATCATCACCATTTATCACTCTTGTCCCCATAAGTAGTAAACCCCATGGACCATTGGATAATCCATCCTTAACCACACTTTCATTATCAAGACTCCCATTTTCCCTCTCCCTCTATTTGATTCGGTTAAGAACCCCTACCCGAAACCTCTCCATCTCGTTTCTCTTGAACCAATCCAACTAAACCACAAACAACACTTGTGATCATTTCTTGTGCCAAGCATTACCCTAAACACCAAACACCCTCCTCCCTTCTCATTTCAATCTAGTCGTCCCCATCCCCCCTAACCACAACCAAACACCCTTGATCCCTCCTAACACTACATACTTAAACCACTTTATGGTTTATATCTCATACACCCAAATTCTAAGCAAGAAAAACACACACTTCACTCTCCCTCTTTCTCCCCTACCGTCGGCCCCCTATCTCTCTACACCCTCTCTTGTTTTTCTGTTGGGAATCGAGATTCCGACCCAACATGATTTGGATAGATGTGATAATACTCAACGGCCATTTAACGTTTACCGTCCCGACAACACGGTGAAGAAACATGACAACTCAAGCTACAAGACTCAACTAAAGAAGATAGCTCTAGTGAATATTATTTATTGTTTAAATATTGTCACTAGTTGGTAGTTTTACTATTATGCCCTTAGTGAGTTTATTATATATAGTAAGTCTTTCTCATGTGAAAGACTTGATGATGTGTGTAGAGATAGAGTTAGTCATGGTTCCTTGAAGCTTGTCAAGGGTTCTTGAACTTACCTAGTAAGCTCAAGAAACCCGGGAATGCGTGGGGTAGGTAATGTAATCATTCGGTTATTGTTAATCATTTGGTTATCTTTTGTTATCTATCTTTCATGTTGTTTATCGTTGATCTATCTTGCTATTCATATCCATGTCTCTACTAGCTTTGTTCTTCATCATCATCACATCTCAAACACCATAAACTCTATATCTCGGTGTTATTTGTTTTCTCAAAAACGAGTCACACAAAGACTCGATCCGCTTCCGCAACCAAGGTAAAGGTAGCATTATTTATATATTTGCCCACCACCTCGGTTTTTCAATTGGTATCAGAGCCATGGTCGAGATAATGCAACTTAACCGTTGATTTCTCAACTTTGTGTTCAAATGCTTGTTTTTGTAAACAAATGGAGATGTTAAACTTTTTAGAAAAATTTTGAAATCCCCTCCATGTCTTTCAAAGTTTTCGTGAAAAAGATCCCTGAATTTTTCTTATTTAGAATAGTCAAGATCTATTTATTCATATTTATTATTCTTGAGTCGTCGAAAGTAATTATTTTGAGTGTTTGTGTTTTTGCCAGTAAACACAATTAGATTTATTTGATATTCCATTGCTATCAAAATCTAGCCTCAAAAATGATTCATGAAAATTTCTGCATATTTTACGTATGCAAATTCCTAAATTCATATTCATGGTCAACTTTATTTTTGTAGATCTCAAGAAAAATCTTGAAAAGTGTGAATATTCTATTCACATCACACTTTGTGTGTTTGTGTGTAGAAATCAATTTGCTTTTTAGCTTTTTGAGTTTACTTTATCTAGAGTTCCACAAACCAAGTGTACTTTTTACCAAAATCATCCTATTATCCGTTTCCTTTTTCTATCACAAGCAACCTACATGTCACATTCACATGTTTCAAGTCAACCATAGTACTCTCTCTCTCTCTTTAAAATTAGAAGAACCAAAATATACACAAAATATTGAGTGAGTTACAGGTTATATGAAGATGATGAACTCAGAAAAACGAACACGAGACTGCAGCTCGAGCACGTTCGTTACCCATTTTCTGTTCAGTTCAAGAATGAAGACAAAGGTTCCTAAAGTGATAAGTCGGTGAAGGACGCGATCACGGTTCTGTCCGGTAGAGACGAATCTGTTTTCAGACGGAACAGTCCCGTCACAGATTCAACCGGAAACCACCACCGTTCAACGGAACAACGATTTGTCAAGTTCAAGCGGAGAAGTCAAGCTCAACCGGAGAATGGAACTTCAACCGGAATTTCATGTTCAACCGGAAAACCGGTTTCAACCGGAAAAATTTTGAACTCAACCGGAAAATGGAGATTTGCCAACTTCAACCGGAAGATTTGTGTTCAACCGGATTTCGAACCTTCAACCGGAAACAGAATCTCAACCGGAACTTCAAAGTTCAACCGGATCTGGGGTTTCAACCGAAAAAAAAAAGATCTGAACCGGAACTTCAGCCGGATACCGAAGTTCAACTGGAAGTTCGAGAATCAACCGGAATTTAAAGCTTCAACCGGTACACTGAGTTCAACCGGAACTCTTGAAGAACTTCGACAGAGCATGTTTTTGGTATGGTTTAGCAAAAGAAGTGGTTTATCTTCGTGCAAAGCATTGGTTTGGTATTCGGCCAAGTATTTCAAGATGGTTGAACTATGGATTCATTTCTCGAGTTTTTCATAAATCCTTTATATTGTTTACTTTCAACAATATTGGTAACTTGAGTTATGACTTAGTCCTCAAGTATAGTGCCATTGTGTTGAAGTTTGTAAATACCCTATGCATTTACAGCCTATGGTTTGGGGCTAGAAGAATGTTTATTGTAGGGGGAGCTTCACAAAGGAGATTTGAAGAATAAAAGATTTGAAACTACATGAAGATTTTCTTGAAGTCAAGATGCAAGAATACAAGAACCAATGTCACAAGTGTTGAGTATACCATCTACCAAATAGGGGGAGATTGTTGGGAATCGAGATTCCGACCCAACATGATTTGGATAGATGTGATAATACTCAACGGCCATTTAACGTTTACCGTCCCGACAACACGGTGAAGAAACATGACAACTCAAGCTACAAGACTCAACTAAAGAAGATGGCTCTAGTGAATATTATTTATTGTTTAAATATTGTCACTAGTTGGTAGTTTTACTATTATGCCCTTAGTGAGTTTATTATATATAGTAAGTCTTTCTCATGTGAAAGACTTGATGATGTGTGTAGAGATAGAGTTAGTCATGGTTCCTTGAAGCTTGTCAAGGGTTCTTGAACTTACCTAGTAAGCTCAAGAAACCCGGGAATGCGTGGGGTAGGTAATGTAATCATTCGGTTATTGTTAATCATTTGGTTATCTTTTGTTATCTATCTTTCATGTTGTTTATCGTTGATCTATCTTGCTATTCATATCCATGTCTCTACTAGCTTTGTTCTTCATCATCATCACATCTCAAACACCATAAACTCTATATCTCGGTGTTATTTGTTTTCTCAAAAACGAGTCACACAAAGACTCGATCCGCTTCCGCAACCAAGGTAAAGGTAGCATTATTTATATATTTGCCCACCACCTCGGTTTTTCATTTTCTTCTTCAAATCTCAAGAAATCTTGAAGATCAAGGGCATAGGAACCTAAAGGAAGCAAGCAATCACCATTGTCCTTACCATTTTCAGATTTCACCTCAAGTTGGTTCATTTTTATCTAATTTTATCCCATAAATCTTAGTCTAGAATACTTGTATGTCGATTTTCTTGCACCATCTAACACTTCCACTCAAGTCTTGGTGATTATGTTGAGTTATAGTGATATTAACTTGATTTTCTATTGAAAACCCCATTTATATTCCGGTAACCTAAAGTTCTGTTATGTTCTTGTTAGATCTAGTGTATGAGGTGTTTTTACTAGTGATTTTCTACAAAATGAACCCCCCCCCCCCATATACTACATTGTTAGATCTAAGTGATATGTTTAAAGATTATACTAGTATGTGTTCTTAAATGCCATAGTTTTGTGCGTAAAACCCTTAGTCCGAAATTTGTCTCATTTGAACCCTTGAGAAAGGATTTTAACATTTTAGAAAACCTTTGGCAGAAGCACATTGCCTAAGGATATGTTTAAAGGCCCAAAACACCCAAAATAACTAGTTAAAAACCCTAACTTTGACCCTAGCTTTGACCACGAATTTGGACATAAATTTTGTACTTATAAACAGTGGATATTGAAAATATTTTTATTTATAAAAACCTTAGAAACCCCCCCCCCCCCCCCCCGCCCCTCAAAAATAGCTAAAATTTGGGAAAACGGGACTAAAAACGGACATTTTACGGGTCCGAAAACCCATTTATGTAACGATATGTAAAATAAATTCATGACTGATTTTGAACACTTTTAGGGACTTAGATAACATAGGATGAACTTACAACATGTTTTGGAAAGTTACAAAGTCATAAGACGAGTCACAGGACCAAAACCGGCAAATCGGACGTTTACCGGCAAAACCGACAACTTAGAAAATTAAATTCTTGAACTTATATTTTATGATTTCCTATGATATTTATGATTTAAACAAATGTGTATTTATTTATATAATCATATAATTTAACAATGTCGGATAATACCGTGAAATGCGGCTAAAACCCGGCAAAAAGATGTATTTTGGACTTTAACCGTTGAAACTGTCATCTAAAGTCTACTAAACTATTTTTGATAATTTTTGGGATAATATTTTATATCTAAATCAAAGATTATCATGTGTATATTTATATGTTTCAAATCTTTAATTTCTAAATCATTAACCGTGTAATAAATATTTATCTTCAATAAATATTTCTTTAAATCAATTGTTACCAACCGCATTAACGGGTTACCATATCGCCAAGACTTGACCAACCAAATTGGAGTGACTTAGATGTCAAACCAATTTCTATACCCTAAGATTTCTTATAACGTTGTATGGGATAGTTTACATGTTCGTGTTGTTCTGTCTATATCACTTCACTCAGGTGAGTCTTCACGGCCCCTTTCTTTTAACTATTTAAATACTTGGGGGAGAATTCATATATCCATGATCATTGCTTGACGAATAGATTACTTGTTGTCTTATTCATTACAAGAGCTTTTCCAGTCCAAATCTTGTTGTATCATATTTGTTCATGCTATGATAAAATCCCACTATTAGTTGAAACCAGAGTGTGACAAATTGGTATCAAAGCCAAAGTTATAGAGAACTAGGTTGCATGCTAGGACCTAGACTATAGCCTAACGCTCTCCTAGTATCATCTTCTGTTGCACCCCGCTCACCCACGAGCGTGCTAGACTTCCCCGGCGATGAGGACACTGATTCAGATGAGGATCCTTTGGAGCCACCCTTCTATCATGTGTAGTGATGCAAACGGGGGCGGGTAATAGCGGAGGCTTCATTATCCGTATCCGCGCCCGAATTAAATCTCCATATCCATACCCACCTCCGATCCGCCTAATACCCAATGGGTATGGGTAAAAAAACCCGTCGGATACGGACAACCCGATGGGTACCCATTTAAGGGGAAAAACCATTTTTTTGGTCTAAAACAAATTGTTAGGATTGAATTCCTTGCCTTCTCATTAATCATAACGAGTATATATAGATACAATAGTTACGAAGACTACCCCTGAACTATAAACATTTATAATGTATAAGTATAACCTAGTCTAATATACCCCCTCAATCTAAGGTGGAGGATTGCGAAGACTTAGACTGTCACGAAAATCATCGAACAAAGCCCGTGGTAAGCCCTTAGTGAAGATGTTGGCAAATTGGTAGCGGGACGGGACGTGCAGAACGCGAACTAAGCCTTGATGAACCTTTCCCGAACAAAGTGTAAGTCAATTTCAATGTGCTTAGTCCGCTGATGTTGGATCGGGTTTTCAGACATGAATATAGCACTAACGTTGTCACAGTAAACAATAGACGCACGAGTCGGCGGCCGTCCTAGCTCAAGTAAAAGGTTGCGTAACCAACAAATCTCAGCAACCACGTGAGCAACTCCTCGATATTCCGCTTCCGCACTAGAACGAGAAATGGTGGTCTGACGTTTAGACGACCACGATATAAGATTATCCCTGAAGAACACACAATAACCAGACGTGGAACGCCGGGTGTCAGGGCACCCGGCCCAATCAGCATCAGTGTAAGAAACAAGACTATGATCAGAAGTACCACGCATAAGAAGGCCCATATGTAAAGTACCTTTAATGTATCGGAGGATGCGTTTCAAGGCATTGAGATGACCAACCCGGGGATCATGCATATGCATGCAAACCTGCTGAACAACATAGGAGATATCCGGCCTCGTAAACGTAAGGTATTGAAGCGCACCAGCGAGGCTTCGAAATTTAGTTGGATCATCAAC
Organism: Deinandra increscens subsp. villosa; assembly: GCA_039602395.1. NCBI lineage: Eukaryota > Viridiplantae > Streptophyta > Magnoliopsida > Asterales > Asteraceae > Deinandra > Deinandra increscens. The sequence continues at coordinate 13,897 of JBCNJP010011292.1, forward strand.
CGGGACACCAGCATTAGAACCTAACTTGCCATTGGTATCAACAGGTGTGGCGCATGGATTACACTGCGACATGTTAGCACGGTCAAGAATCTCCTGAGCATATTTAGTCTGCTGAAGAAATAATTCATTCGTGAAGCGTTGCACAGACACCCCAAGAAAATAAGACAATGGGCCTAAATCTTTCATCGCAAATTCATGTGCTAAATGGCTCATAATACGGGCTCGGAGCTATGGAGACGAGGTCGTAAGAATAATGTCATCGACATATAAAAGCAGATAAGTTGTGTCACGGCCATGGCGATAGACAAACAGTGAATGGTCACACTGACTGTGATGGAAGCCAATCGTGGAGACAAAGTCGGTAAATCGTTGATACTACGCCCTCGGAGCCTGTTTGAGCCCATATAATGATTTCCGAAGCAGACATACATGATTCGGATAATCAGGATGTTTGAACCCCATGGGCTGATGCATGTAGACAGTTTCAGATAAGTGCCCGTGAAGGAAAGCATTCTTCACGTCTAGTTGGTTAATCTCCCATTTGTTAGAGAGAGCAATGCTTAAGACCGTGTGGATCGTCGCCGGCTTTACAACCGTACTGAAAGTATCGTGACAATCAATGCCCACCTGTTGAGACCTGCCATCACAAACAAGACGCGCCTTATAACACTCCAAATCACCGTTAGCCTTAAATTTATGTTTAAATAATCATATGCAACGAACAATATTCATGTTGGGCGTGCGAGGTACTAACTCCCACGTCTTATTGTCGATAAGAGCAGTAAACTCATCACGCATCGTCTGACGCCACTTAGGGTCGGCAAGAGCATCAGAAGGGTTTTTGGGTAGAGGAACATGAGTGGTAGATGTGTGGAGATTGAACGGAGTGTTGGGTTTGATATTACCAGACATGCTGCAAGTATGAATGGTACGAGTGGGAGGAGGAGGTGGTGAGGGTGTGGGCACGGCAGCTAAAGGTTGTGGGGAACCGAAGGGAGGAGGAGAGGAGGTGTGCGGGTTATTTGGCGAGTTATGATCCGAAGGTGAGTGGGCCGCTTGGGCCGCAGGGCTTGTCGGCATTGGGCTGGTGGGCGGTTGAGGGTGAGGCCCACTGGGCGATGGTTGAGCCGGCGTAGGAGAGGGAGCCGGCGCTATGGTGGTCCAAAAGAGTGGATGAGGGACAGAATCAAGAGAGGAGAGGTTAGAGGGGGGGTTGGTCGGATGTGGAGAACGGAAAAACAGTCTCGTCAACAAGAACATGGCGAGAGACTATAACACGTTTAGTGGACATGTCATAGCACTTGTATCCTCGGTGGTTGGATGGATAACCGAGGAATACGCATGGAAGGGAGCGAGGTTGGAGTTTGTTGATAGTGGTGGCTGGAATGAGAGGATAACAGAGACACCCGAATACACGAAGATGAGAGTATGTAGGTTGTTTATGGAAAAGAAGAGAGGTGGGGGTGAGGAAGGATTTGGTTTTAGAGGGGAGAATGTTTAAAAGATAGGTGGCATGTTGAAGAGCATGATGCTAAAAGTTGGCGGGAAGATGAGCGTGAGTGAGAAGAGTACGCATTAGGTTGTTGATGGAACGAATTTTACGTTATGGATTTACCGTTTTGCGAAGAAGTGTGGGGGCAGGAGAATCGGAATTGCATCCCATTATCGGAGCAAAATTTGTGAAAAGCACCGTTATTGTATTCAGTGCCATTATCGCATTGAAGTGATTTTATTTTTTTAAGAAATTGAGTTTTGATGAGATTATAGAATTGAGAAAAATTGTGAAGACAGAAGATTTTTGAGCTAGCGGATAGGTCCATAAATAATTGGTATAATCATCTAGAAAAAGAATATAATATTTGTGACCCCCCCCCCCCCGTGCTTTGAACCGGGGAGGTCCAAAGATCACTATGGATGATGTCAAAAGGAGCAAAAGTAGTCGTAACAGAATCATAAAAAGGTAATTTAACGTGTTTGCTACGAACACATGAATCACATAATGATTTATTCAAAATAGTCGATACATCAATAGATTTATTTTTAGACAAGACATGTAACAACTTCGATCCAGGATGACCTAAGCAGAGATGCCAAATGTCTTGATTGAAAGTAGCAAAAGTGGAAGGTAAGGACTTGAAGAGTTGAGGATGAAGGGGGTAAAGCTCTCCGGTGCTATTACATCGGAGGATATGCGTCCGCGTCTGGTAGTCCTTCAAAAGAAAACCAAATGCGTCAAATTTAATAGAAATATTGTTATCACGAGTTAAACGCCTAACAGAAAGAAGGTTTTTGATTATGTGAGGAGAGTAAAGAATGTTTTTAAGTGTTGAAGGGGGTAAGGGAGGTTCGAGAGTGGCATTTTCGGTGCCATGAATGGGGATCGTGGCGCCATTACCGACAGTGATATAGTTCGACCTGCTATTATTGATATAAGAGGGGATAGTACCTGAGTTGTGAGCCATGTGATGAGTTGCCCCGGTGTCCATGTACCAGTTGTTATGCTGAGGCATGGTGGCAGTGTGCGGACCCGGTGGCAAGTACGTAGGTGCATGGTAAGGATCATAACCATGCGCAGTGTAGTAAACTTGATGGGCTGGTCTAAGTATCCCGGCAGCAGGGGACGGAGACCCGCGACCATAAGACGGACGTGGAGTAGCAACAGTCGGGTGTGGGCACGATGGTGGTGTAGGGCATAGTTGCCAAGTGTAGCCCGGAGGTGCCGAACCGATCGGGTAAGCCGGAGAGTTGGTGAACCCTCGACCACGTCCGCGAGACGTACTTCGGTTGCGGTAGTTAGAGGAGCGGCCACCACCGCCGCCCCCTCGGTTTCGTGATGAGGCTCGGCCGTACCCCCTGCCGTCGAGAGACACTGAGGCAGATTGAGACGGGGGCTGAGGGGCCGGTTCGGTAGAGGCGACAGACCCGCTGACGAGGGCAGTAGGGTTGGAGGCTGTTTGGCGAGCTTTCCGCGATTCTTCAAGGATCAACTTTGAGCGAGCTTCAAAAAAATCAGGTAAGGGGTTGCTTTGCTGGATAAGCATCGCCACCCCCATCAAACTGTTCTGTGAGTCCAGAGATCATCTGCAGCACCATCCGTTGATTAGATACCGGAGCATCAACGTTAGCCAGTTGATCAGAGAGTTCTTTCAGAGCCTGACAGTAGGAGGAGACGTCAGGGAAAGAATCCAGTTTTGTTGTAACAAAATGGTGTTCCAACTGGAGAGCCTGTGAATGGGCGTTGTCGCCGAAAACCTCCTTGAGGGTTTTTCCATGCAGAACAGGCAGTGGCACCGTTTTTTAGAACGGTAGAGAGAAGTTCTTGAGATATGGTGCTATAGATCCACTGGAGAACGACAACATCAATGCGTTTCCAGAGAGTTTGATCATCGGAAACAGCCTTGCCGGTAGAGCTTTCGTGTAACA
>JBCNJP010011294.1:0-17305 GCA_039602395.1 Deinandra increscens subsp. villosa
AGTCTGTGGTTTGGCTACCGGGCGACACTATAATTTCGCCCGTAGTTTCGCTGGAAACCAAAAGTGACCAGTTTACATTTTTAAGCAAGATGAGCACGGTTCATGAATTGTCATGCTATTCATAATACTAAATCATGTACTTAAATCACATTGCACATAATAACTATAAATAAATGAACACATAACACATATGGGCGGGTTCGGTGATCAACCAAAGGTCGTGGACGTATTCGGCCTAGTTAAGCATTAGTTACTAAGTTGACACTTATAACGTAACTAACGGAATTGTCTAACGGAAGTTAACCTTGAAATTCTCGGATGTCACACATATCAAATAATTAATCAATAGGGTCTTTATGTGATATATATATAATTAAGAACTAATTTATGTTACTCTAGTCATTACTAGGAAATGATCCTAGAGGACATATATAGGAATGTTTCTAACATTTTTTGTATGTTCATGTTAGAGGGGTACAAAATAAAGAAATTATAGTTTAAATCCCCTGTAGAAGAATAGAAGAATGTTGATGTCATGCATTTGCTACTTTGCTAGAAATGGTAATTTGTTTATATCCATTGAAGACATGATGTGTTCCACTTTTCCCTTTAGATGTCTTTAATTTGTGTATAACATATCAAATAAGTAATCAATAGGGTCTTTATGTGATATATAAATAATTAAGAACTAATTAAGAGATAATGAATCAATAGGGTCTGCATGCTTTCCTATTTATGTACTTTGTTTAAAAGCATCTAACTACATTATGTTAATTGTACAAAATTCAAGGATTGATCCAACAACACTGATGGTCAATTGGAAAAACTTGAGTTCGAACTTAAAGATGAGAGACTTCTTAGCGATGAAAAAAAATGAACAAGTTAAGGCCCTCTTCCTGAAGATTGAAGAATCGGATAAAAAACTTGATCTACTTATAGCTCATCTATTTGCACTTGGAACACCGTTACCACAACAACTTAATGCTCCGGCATCTACAGAGGTAAATTCTTTACATCACACCTTAATCATACTATTCTCAAGTACCTTATAATAACATACACTCTTGTTCCTGAAGAACACAATCTGGATGAACTCTTGTTCTTGAAGAACACAAATAGATGCAAGTTCCTGGTACATAAGAATATATACTTCATGTAAGAACAAAGTTATGACTTAAATGGACCTATACTATGATTCATTTAAAATGTATGTTAATATGTATGAATAAAACTGGAACAACTTATGTTAGATTAAAAAACAGAATAAATACTTTCATGATAGGTCCGCGTCATTATTCTGCTCTCACTTTTTACCAATTCAAAACATTGTTCTAGGTAAATTCTTAGGAGATATTTGTTGGATCTAGCCACAACACTAATCATGCTGACATACATACAACGGTTAGTATTTGCCAAACTCATTATCAGTTTGATTGCTCATTTACATAAAGTAATTGATTGAACTATAGGGCGTGAAATCGGTGGTCGATCAACCTCGTCTGAAGCGGTTGAAAAGAAAAAGGTAAATATTTGCCAGTCAAGTTTCATTCCGTTCTATAGTTTTACAGTAATCTGTTTGGTAATGTCATGTAGTCCCATTTTAAATGTTATTTGGTACCTCAAACACTTGAGCTAGCTAGGGATTGTTGGAACAAATGGTGAGATGTGTACCAAATAAAGTTCAACTGACTTTGAAGTTGATCTGGAACTTAATGTGATATTCATCCGGATATTTTAAGTTCATCTGGATATCTAATGTTCATCTGGAAATCAATTGAATTGTAGGACCTGATGACCCATACTACTTGCAATAAAATGGCACTCCTCAGTCCATATCTATCATGGTGGTAAGTATTTCAAAATTGCTATATATATTATGATCAATTTTCATAACCTAATTATCAATTATATGTTTTGGTATAGGAAGGAATACAAGAAAAAATGGTCCTAATTAAGCTCAAACCTGGACAGTTGAAGATGAAGACCACGTGGTAGTGTTGTTGGCTCCCGGTTTAAAAATTAAATTGAGAATAATGCTTATATGCAGTGTAATTTTCTTTAACTTTTTATTTGTATTTCATTTGTATTTGACTTGTAACTGAATTTTATTTGATTTGTAATTAATAATTTTTAATAGCTTTTAAATTGGCCACGCGTATAGCAAGGACCCATCTGATTTCAACAACTTTTTTGTCACTTTTTTTTCTTCCCAAATATATGTGGCTAAAACACGAATATGCGTGACCATATAATACCAAAGGCCACACTATTTATATTTTAACGTGGCCGTTGCCACCCTTTGGCCACGCGTATTGGGACAAAATATCTGATTTCAACTACCCTTTGGCCACTTTTTTTTCTTCCAAATATATGTGGCTAAAACACAAATATACATGACCATATAATACCAAAGGCCACACTTTTTATATTTTAACTAGGGGTGATCAAAGTCGGGAAACCGAGATTCCCGACCCGACCCGATTCCCGAAAAATGCAAAAATCATGACCGTATCCCGACCCGAAAACGAAAGTCGGCTAATTGGGTTCCCGTATGCTCGGTTCTATCGGGATTCGGCCTTTTCCCGAGACCGATTTTAGCCTAGTTTATGTTTAGCTAGCATTGTGGCACATGGTATGTCCAACACTCCAATTTAAGATCACCGGACTTTGTAATGAATCTTTTTTTAAAAAGATGGTTGCACTTTTTTCAAAAATTAACGCAAGAGCACATGCTGTAGCAGTTGGTTTGCATTTGATTAAAAATTCATATGATGTTGCATGCGCTGAGAGGCTTTGTTGACAACAACCATTGGAGCCATTACAACTAATGGCGGATCTAAATCTAATATCAAGTGTCGGCTCATTACATAAAGATTCACAATAATTATGAGCCACTACCATAATTATGGCTGCACTTCTATTGTAATTAGCACCCAAAAAAAACACCAAAACAACTATTTTTTTGTTGCACTCTCAATAAAAAAGAGATCCAAGGTGATACTTTTTGTTCCAAACCAAACCAAAATATCATAATGTAAATCCAAACCAAAACATCATAATGTCCTAACGTAAATTAAAAGTGACAAATTTCATGCCCACGTAGAAAATGAACAACCACAAAAATCTCAATCCAAACTAAAATATAATAACGTCATAACATACTAGTCGATATCCATCCCCTTGTTCGCTTTACTTGGTTCTAACCTCTCACATAATTCTACAAAAAAAAAAATGATGAACGCAGGTAATATAAATGAAGTAAATAATGCTCGTATTCAGAGGGAGGAGTGTAGAAGCCACGATCAACTGGGAGGAGTTCGATTTGGTGATTTCTTGGTCCACAGAAAACGTCGATAGGGATGGAGTGGAGACCTCGACTGACTCTTCAAGTTCCTGATTTACGTATTGCCGTCAACTTCGATTTGATGATTTCTTGTGACATAATACTCTTGTTGGGCACACAAAAATAACAATCTGGGCTCACTAAAATAACATATTGGGTGCTGGGCTTCGGGAGTTCGGGATTTATATTCGGTACTCGGTCAATCCCAAGACCGAGACCGAATTCTGCTTAAAAGAGGGACCGAAAAAATTATCATCTATCTCGGGTCGGTCCGGTATTCGGGAAATATCGGGACGGGATCTCGGTTTTTCGGGATCCCGAGATTTTTTTATCACCTCTAATTTTAACGTGGTCATTGCCATCCTTTGGGCACGCGTATTGGGACAAAACGTATGATTTCAACTACCCTTTGGGCACTTTTTTTTCAAATATATGTGGCTAAAACACAAATATACATGACCATATAATACCAAAGGTCACACTTATTAGATTTACCTCAAATGCAGCTTATTAGATTTAATTTTTGTTTCACTCTTTGTTGTTGCTATAAATAGTTCATATTATGTTATTTTGAGATATGAGATGTGAGGTAGCTAAGTGTGTGTTCTCCATGGTGTAATCTTGCATTTTCTCTCAACACTTGTAACCTCCATTTTAGTGAGCTTGATATAGCAATAAACATTGAGAATTTAAATTTGTTCTTCGTGTTCTTCGTTTGATTTGTGTTGAGCTTCTTGATCAAACTTGGATTCCGCTGTGTTTGATCTCGTACTTGTGAAATTCTCGGATCTAAGAGGTCCTAACACAGACAGTTGGTCACATTTGGCCATACTTTTTGGAGTGTATCTAGTATTTGTCACATTTTACTCTAAAATTATGGCCAAAGTTATCGTATATATGTGTTTTTCGTCATATGAATAAAAAAATGTGACAAATACCAAGACATATCGTTTTATTTGGCCACACTTATTGGAGTGTGGCTAGTAACCTTCATACTATATACTAAAAGTGTGGCCAAAGGTATTGTATATATGTGTTTTTGGTCGCGTGAATCAAAAATCAAACAAATACGAAGACAGGTCGTTAGATTTGGCCATACATTTTTAGTGACTAGTAATCGTCACATTTTATCCTATAAGTGTGGTCGTATATATGTGTTTTTGGTCACACGAATCAAAAATCAAACAGATACCATGGCATTTGGCGACATTTCGTCATATTTTTCAAGTGTGGCTAGTAAATGCCATATTTTTTATATGAAAGTGTGACTAAAGATATCGAAACTGGGTGTTTTTTGTCACAAGAAAAATGCATGGCTAAAGGTTTCGAAAAGTTGTGTATTTGATCACACGTAGCAAAAATGTGTAGCTAAAACCAGTGTTACTGACTTTTAGCTACACTTTTGATCGAAAGTATGGTTGGACGGTTTTGAAAAAAGTGTGGTTAAAGGTCATAATTAGCATAGTAATACGTGTAGCATACCCCCTATATTTTTAGACGACCACGAAGATGGATCAACAATAGGCCTAAAACTAAAGATTCCCATCCGATACTCGTGAAGCATCTATTTGGAGTTTGACTCGTCATAAAATTTGCTTCAACATGGTTAGTTAAAAACCTATCCTTCATTTCAGATTAAAAATTAAGCAGTTCAGTTCGACACGTCTCCAACTACACTCATTTAAATTTAAGAAACTATAGTACAACTAAAAACCACATATAAAATTGGTTGAAAGATAAAGATGAAGTAATATGAGAGACATCTATTAGAAAGGCCAATGGGGCATGTCCCCACTTTGTCTATGTACCAAAACTTACAACTGGTATGTCCTTTTGGCTTTTGCAATACTCACCACACATGGCTACCTCAAAACTATAATTATGTCTATATTAAAAGCTATTTATTTATTTAATATTATGGTGTGTTCCTGATCTGGTAAAGATTTTAAGCAAAGTTGTGGACCCAACCCAATTTGAAAAATCAAAATCCAAACCGGCTAGGTTCATGAATATTAAATATAAATAGATCTCAGGAGAAAACTATACGTAAATAGGTGGTTAAAAGATAAACAAATCGTTTGCATACGTAAACATGAGTTTCCTTACATGTGAACACAGATTTAGATACATGTTATAGATGGTTTCCTCAAAAACTTAATTATGATTTTTTCATTTGATAGACACCCTATTAAATATACATCCATATAGAATACTAGGTTAATAATCCGTGTACTACACGGCTTGAATTTAGGTTCATAATATTAACTAAATATAAAATTATAAATGAAATAATTAATTATAAAATATTAATTGATAATTTAATACATTAAAGATTACAAATTCTTGATTTGTTTCCTTAAAAAGACTCAAATTATTGAGTAATTTTATCAAATCTAAATTATGTTTGTCATTTTTTTTAAATGAAAATTTAGTTTAGATAAAATTGGTAATTAGTTTAATTGGTAATTTACTAAATTGACAATAGAATCTGATTTTAACATGTGACAATGTTGATGTGGACACCTAAAAAAGAAGGCATGTGGAAACCATTTTATTGCTTTATTAAGATTAAGATTAATATTTAAAGTCGCTGGGTTTCAAGTTTTTAAAGTAAACCAAATCCATAAACATGATTTTTAAGATTTTAACCATGAACTATATAAGTCTCAAATTTTCTATTTTTTTTAACTAACAATCATTTCTTTAATAATTCATTGAATGGTCAAATTACAACAAAGTGGTAGGTAAATGAGCAAAAAGCTGCGCTGCAACCCTTTTCTGGATATCAAAATCGATCTCACTAAAAACAAAGCTATGATTTTTAGGAGGTCGAGGAATTGCTATGCACGACCCGCTAAACGTTATTAAGGGGACCTACGGCCTCGGAGGCCAGGAACCCAAATGTATCAAACGCAAACAGATTGGTCAAACAACCAACTAGCTCCGATTTAAAAACGGTCATACTGTTACAAATGAGTGACTTATATAAATCGTTAATAAATAATAAGTATATTTGAAATAGTAAGTGCTACTAAACTACGGATGGCAATGGGTCGGTATGGGTCAGGTGTTATTAGTAATCCCAGTCCTATATCCGAAAAAAAAAAATATCCATACCTGACCTATAATCCGTCGGGTATCTATGGGTAATTACCCATCGGGTATTGGACATACCCATTGGTTTGTTAAAAAAAACTCGTTTGGATTTTAATGTAGATAAATACAAAACATATACACAATAAAATATATGAAAAAATATATAATATCTCATACAGTTATAATTAAATGAGTTATTTGCTCGCTTTCTTTTATTCAAAATACTTATAAAAGAAATTCGTTCATTTTTTAAACAATGACATTAGTTGCTTCGACATTCCATTAAACAAGTTACATTGATTTGTCATGGCATTCTTACAATTAGAAAAAATAAACCATAGTTAAAATAACAAAAAAACATAATATTTAGGACTTGGAATATATATTTACCTCATAACTATCTTTATAGTCATACTCAATCGTTTTATAATATACACCGGTTTCTTTTGAATAAGGACTTGTTTGGTTGGACATTAGAATGAGATTCTAAAGTTAACAAACAAATCTCAAAAATTTTCTTTCATTTACCTTGTCCCACATTGGTGTGGGAACAAAAACATGGTTAGTTTATATATGCAAACCTTCATGACATATTAAGTTCTTGTGTTACGTTTTACTCTAGCATCTACCCGCGCGCATGGGTGCAGATTTGGTTAAAATTCCTTGAAAAAACAATGCGATACCCGAGTTCGTGCGAGATAAGTTTTTATTCACGAGGATTGTTCTTTTTTCCACGTTTGTTTGCTCCACCCTCGCCTGCCTTTTTGGTATCTCGTTGTCACGTAAACGAGTCTCCCAGTAGGGGGTGAGCAAAAAACACCGAACCAGTTTTATAAAATTAATAAAATATTAAATATGTAGTAAGCCTAAAAGTTAACACTGCGTCAAAATTCACCTTTGGCCACGGAAAAAAACCGTGACCAAAGGTGTTTGGTCACGTTTTTTTTTTCATTCCAATCGACACCAAAGGTCCCGTCACCTTATGTATCCTACGGCCACGTTACAATATCAGTGGCTGAAGCCACCTAGAAGCGTGGCTAAAGGGTACCAATATTTGTTGTTGTAATCAAACAATTCTTCCGGAAAGCGTGACCAAAGGGTCCCAACGGCCACATGTGTTTGTTTAACATGGCCTCTGGTATTATATGGTCACATATATTTGTGTTTTAGCCACATATGTTATAAAAAAACATGGCCAAATGGGTTGCTGAAATCATACATTTTATCCCAATAAGCGTGGCAAATGGTGGCAACGGTCACATTATAATATGAAAAGCGTGGCCTTTGGTATTATATGGTCACGTATATTTGTGTTTTAGCCACATATGTTATAAAAAAACGTGGCCAAATGAGTTGCTGAAATCATACATTTTGTTCCAATACGCGTGGCCAAAGGGTGGCAACGGCCACATTAAAATATAAAAAGTGTGGCCTTTGGTATTATATGGTCACGTATATTTATGTTTTAGCCGCATATATTTGAAAAAAAAAAGTGGCCAAAGGGTAGTTTAAATCATACATTTTGTCCCAACACGCGTGGCCAAAGGATGGCAACGACCATGTTAAAATATAAAAAGTGTGGCCTTTGGTATTATATGGTCACGTATATTTGTGTTTTAGCCACATATATTTGGGAAAAAAATGTGGCCAAAGGGTAGTTGAAATCAGATATTTTGTCCCAATATGCGTGGCCAAAGGGTGGCAACCGCCACGTTAAAATATAAAAAGTGTGGCATTTGGTATTATATGGTCACATATATTTGTGTTTTAGCCACATATATTTGGGAAGAAGAAAAAGTAACCAAAAGGTTGTTGAAATCAGATGGGTCCTTGCTATACGCGTGGCCAAATTAAAAGCTATTACAAATTATTAATTACAAATCAAATAAAATTCAATTACAAGTCAAATACAAATGAAATACAGATAAAAAATTAAAGAAAATTACACTGCATACAAGCATTATTCTCAATCTAATTTTTAATCCGGGAGGCAACAACACTACGACGTGGTGTTCATCTTCAACTGTCCAGACTTGAGCTTAATTAGGACCATTTTTTCTTGTATTCCTTCCTATACCAAAACATATAATCGATAATTAGGTTATGGAAATTGATCATAATATATAAAGCAATTTTGAAATACTTACCACCATGATAGATATGGACTGAGGAGTGCCATTTTATTGCAAGTAGTATGGGTCATCAGGCCCTACAATTCAATTGATTTCCAGATGAACATTAGATATCCAGATGAACTTAAAACATCCGGATGAAAATCACATTAAGTTTCGGATCAACTTCAAAGTCAGTTGAACTTTGTTTGAAGTACCAAATAACATTTAAAATGGGACTACATGAAATTACCAAACAGATTACTGTGAAACTATAGAACGGAATGAAACTTGACTGGCAAATATTTACCTTTTTCTTTTTAACCGCTTTAGACGAGGTTGATCGACCATCGATTTCACGCCCTACGTACAGTTCAATTAATTACTTTATGTAAATGTGCAATGAAACCGATAATGAGTTTGACAAATACTAACCGTTGTGTGTATGTCATCATGATTAGTGCTGTGGCTAGATCCAACAAAAATCTCCTTAGAATTTACCTAGAACAATGTTTTTGAATTGGTAAAAAGTTAGAGCAGAATAATGACGCGGACCTATCATGAAAGTATTTATTCTGTTTTTTTAATCTAACATAAGTTGTTCCAGTTTTATTCATACAGATTATGTATATATTATATTTTTTCATATTAACATACATTTTCAATGAATCATAGCTGTCACACCCCATAATTTCCACTAATGGAGTATAACCGTGTGGGGTGTGAACCAGACCAGGATCCAAGACTTTAGTTACAACCAAGCCATAACAGTAATTTAATAGAAGTTAAAGCACGTTTTACAAAATATAGTAATGTTTAGTTTAAACAATTTAGCGGAAGCACAACCATAGATTACAAGTTTAGTTTAGACAAAATAACATGTTGAAATGTTTGAAAAGCGTTTTCCCCAAAAGTTGCATTGTTGAGTACTGCCGCCATCCGTGCCATCCATGAATCCACCTAACGGCCTGAAAAGTAAACAACGATCAAGTGTCAGCTAAAAGGCTGGTGAGTTCACTAAAACAGTCTACACAACACCATGTAGACCAAAAATGCATATGAATAGTAAGGAAACAATTCATACTCTAGTTATACAAGTTGCAAGTATTATCCGTATCATTAGGTAGCTAGCCTATGCTTATACTCAGCTGAACGTTCGAAACCAAAGCTGACAATGTATTTGATAGGTATTTACCTATGTAATTTGCCTTCCCCGTGTCTTTCCCGATCACGGTAGTCCTAGGCTAATATTGGTCTCAGTCCGACCGCCAGTCGGGAGGGTGCATCATGTGCACCGCTGAGCGGGGGTGTCAATCCCCGGTAGTACTACTCAACATTACCTCGCTATTCTATATTAATGGTCCGATAAGTAAGGACTTTTGATATTAAAAGCAATTCAGTGAAACATGTGATATATGTGGGATAACTACTCAAGTAAAGAAATACCTTTACCGTGTGTTGCCATCCCTTACCGGATGCAACAAAAATAGTAAGTGAAACTCATCTTAGGGCGCACTGGTACGCGGCACTTGGCTTTAAAGATTGGCTATGAACGACCTATTTTGGGTAAATATGGTCTAACCGAGTTAGAGGTTGTCTATAAGACGAAAATAGCATATAAGAATCTAAACATGTTTCATGCGATCATACAAGTCACATAATGCACATACAAGTCCCAACTTGGGAGAAAATCAAGTAATTGCAACTTAAGTTAAAGTTGACCCAGAAAGTTAAACTTCAAGCACCTAACTAGTGACATAGCTAAAATCCACATTACTTGGAGTAACACTCTTTAAATTTTACACACATATACTACACATCATTTAGGAAATGTTGCAAAAAGAATAAAGTAAAAATGTTAAGAAATGAGAAAGTTATGCGTGTTAGAAGTTGGCAAAAATCAACATTATTGTCTTTGACACACCATTTGGTGGCATGCCTAATTTGCTCCATACTTGGAGTTAAGTTTTAAAATTTTGCAGGCATGGACTACTTAACATTTAGGGAATGTTTCAAAAAGAATCAACTTAAAAAGTTAAGTAACGAGAAAGTTATGCGCATCGGGAGTTGGCAATTTTCAGCTTTTTGCAAAATAGTCAAAGTAGGTTTAAAATTTGCATAACTCATTCAAAACTTAGAGTTTATTAACCAAACCTTCCAGATCTTACTTTTAATATATAAACATCATTTACAAATAGCAAACTCGTCAATAAAACAAGATTAGCATGCTCAACCAATTTGAAAAGTTTACTTTTCACAGAAAAAGACAGCTTTGCACACCTAACTTGCAGCTGTGTTTTGGATGACCAAACGGAAGTTTTAGAAAGTGTGCGAGTAGCCGTTGTAAAGCTAAGACATCCTACTTTACTAGGGAAAAAGAATCAACTGATTTCGATAAAAATTGAGTGAGTTATGACCTCTGCAAGTCGGCCTAAAAATCTGGACGAATCTGTCCATACTTTATAGTTTGTAAAAATTTCGGTTTTCAAACTTTGAGCAACAATTTGGTCATCCAACACCTACTAACACAATTATAACCATTTCAACATGTAATTTCTGTAGTGAACAAGGTCATACCAAGAACATAGCAAAATTTTAACATAAGGCTAGCATTATAAGCACATACACCTAGTTTTCATGCTTGTCTACATAACAACTTCAAGAACACTCACATATCAGAAATTTAACCCAAATTCCAGCCCTAAATCCGAACCCAAATCTGTCCCCAATTAGACATATAGCATATCTCAACTTATCACATGAATTTGGAGCATAATAGCTCACCATTTAGCATTCAAACACTAAAGAACACACATGCAACTACCAATTTCGGATTTCAAAAGTTAGGGCTTACAAGTTTGAGGTAGAAATCGCAGGTAGGAAGAGAGGGGAGGAAGAAGAAGCTTGCTTGAGTGTTCTTGTAGCTTGATTTATCTTCCCAACTCCGAATCTTGCTCCTAGATGCTTGATTACGCGAATTTTTGCAAGTGTGTATGTGGGTGTGTGCATGAATCGTGAAGAGGGAGAGAGAGAGTGAAGATGAACGTGAAATGGGGGTGGAGGTTGAGTCTTTGTGCAGATTTTCATTAAGTGTAAATTACCATTTAAGCCCCTCAAGTTTCATTTTAAGCATATAAGGCATAAAAACTCATTTAAGTGGGTTTCTACTAAAAGTTGTAGAGTAAAAATTCTAAAAATGTTTCTAAGTGTTTTTAAATCATTTTGCATGTACGATTTAGTCGGGTTACATAAATATAATCATTTGTACATAAAAATCCAAATTTACACACAAAACCCGGTTTCGCATAAAGATGTAAATTTTTATAATTAACACATAAAGTCACGAAATGAGTTTACGAAACAAGTTACTAAAGTCAATTTACAAGTAATCATATATAAATACTAAATCATTCAAATAACGGGTCTCGGGTTCGCTAACGGAACTAACGGGACTAACGGGAAAAGTTAACGGAGTTAACTTGGGAAGTTGCGGTTGTCACAGCCTCCCCATGTTAAGGAATTTTCGTCCCGAAAATTAGTATAATGTCCAATTTGTTCGGGCCAATTGAACGGGATGAAGGAGAATGGAAACAATAAAATTTGTCGTAGTGCTAATTGTTTCACAGATCGTTATGAGGGGAGTGATGGACGGTATATGATTAAAAGGCATCGAATGAACATTTCGCATGAGCGTACAAAGAGTGATTTTTCTATAACGAACGTTTCCATGAGTGAGTTGAATCACAACGCATGGTTAGGTTTAACGAGTGTCACGACGACACCATATCCGAAATTGAAGTAATTGATAGGACGAAGTGACCATATGTCCGAGTAGTCTTCAGCTATAGTATCCAATAAGATAACAGAAAGTATTTGGTCAAACGACACGATAGAGGCAAGAAGTGCTGCAAAAAGGTTCGAATGTTAACGTATCTAGAAGGTGGTTACGCATCCTTGAATTTGGCTAAGATTGGGTGGTTCTTACAGTTCGCAGAAAAGGTACAGGCAGATGACACCGCAAGGTATCGTAGTATCCATAGCATAGCGAGTAAGCGTAGTATTCTCATAAAGAAGTGCGGTAATTTCATAAAGAAGTGCTCTACTTCACCAAGCCGATGACAATTTAGGCGTACGCGAGGTTAACAAGTCGTGGTATGTCAGAAATGCGATAACTAGAGGTCCAATTGAAATATTTCACGACGAGTATGGATCTGGGACGAGTAGACGTCGATAAGGTCTTGGAAAGGTAATGGGTTTGCTCCAAGGAACATATGATTCGTCTTTTATAATACAAAACTTAAGTTGTTAAAACGTTGTTGTTCATTTAGGTCGTAATCTACATTTGACCTTTAGTAGGAAATTTATATCAGGATGTCTCCTCTCAATTTAGAGGGTTGGAAAACAATAAGTTTTATTTGGTTAAACTGTGTATGTCCCCTCTAGTGAAAAATATGTGTGAGGGTCGTGCGAAAGTTCAACGGAAGTAACATAAATTTTGCTTTATTGTGGGCACTGTCCCACTAAATGAAGTTTCTCAAAATAGAGTTTTTATCTTATGATTACAAGGTAAATCTGTGGTTCAGCACTGACCCCACCTTCCACATGCCGACAGTGCTTATGTATAGGGTGTACCGCAGCTAACCCACCACACTACCAGCACGTTGAGGGTGCACTAGTTTCCTTGCCAATCCTGGCTATTTGAAAAAAATCTTGTTAGATAATATACTTGAAAATAAGGTTTTTCTTTATGTTGTTTCCCGGTGCTTTTGAGTTTGAATGGGAGAGAAAGATTTGAAACCATGCAATTATGTGAAAGCTTTGAATTTTACAACAGAAAGGTTTTCGGTGATGGGGCCTTCGTCTATGGTGAGGATTATTAAGGGTTTAGCGGACGCAACGCGAATACAATTTTGAGTTTCTGAAGTGGATTCAAAAGAGAAGGTAGTCTTTCACGCTTAGGTTTAAAATGAGGTTCGCCAACATGGGATATGTCGTTACGCGTATACTCTTCGGTAGAGATCCAAAATAAGAGTGACGTTCTAATGAATGAAAGGTTCTTTGTAGAAGCATTAATGGTATCAGTAGGGGAATACAGACTCAGAATGAAAGGCGAGGTAGCTTGTGCGGGGTAGTGGCAACTGCACATTTTGAAGAGAGTCGTTCGGCATAATTGACGCGGGTCTGGAGAAAAACGATTTGGGTTGACAGCTATCAATGTGATTGTGTCGACGGTGGTACCGTACAGAAAAATAGAACACCAGTTTACATTGGTCCTCCAGAGTAAGTAAAAGTGAAAACGTGTAGTAAGAGTGGGTTTCCGAAATACCAAGTGCTGACGAATTCAAATACTACCAGGCTGTCAATGAGTGTAAATACGAATCGTAGTTAAGGTTTCGCGAGGTCTACTGTGTATCGAAAAGCCGCATTGCATAAGATGTAAAAATATCGGGTACTTGGGTCGCTTTCAGTGCTCCTCGGGTAGCTCGCCACATATACGATAAATTTAAACGTGTCTTCGTCAAATCTAGAGTCAATCTACTTCCTGACGCGTGTCTCAAAAGTGCGGGTCAATCAGTTCGACTAGTTATAAAGCAGAGGGTTACCAAAGAAAATTTTTCTAAGGAAGAATGAATGAGATCGATGGGTACCATTGTATGATGTTGTGGAACTTTCCTAGCCTACTGCTGCCTAGTGTTGGTTGTCAAGGTTTGTCGTACGGGAGCTTCTGACAAGAGGTGCATGGGAGCCTCATTGATGAGGTTAACTAGCCGCGATGGCTCAAGGCTTGAAGATGAAGCAGATCGTACAGTTCAGCGACGAATCGAGTGTTTGAAGATAAAGCAGATCGTACGGGTTCGAGAAGTAACCTACATCGCTCCGTTGGGTGAAACTGTATTTGTAGTGAGGTATAAAGTGCTTAAAAATCGTGAGGAGATTACTAGTCAAGAGGGGAGAACTTCGCAAGATTTTCCTGCCGAAAGGTTGGTTCCAAAGGTTGAGGTGTAATTGTCTAATGAAGAGGTCTGGGTTTCCATCAGATTAGAGTTCATGGAGTTTGTTGTACAATTGAGAGAGCTTGAGAAGTGAGTTATGGCAGTTAACGTTGTAGGGGTAGAGTTAGGATTGCGGATAAACTAGAATCAGTGAAGAGTTTAACCACGGCTTGCTCGCAGCGAGGGAAGATCTTTATCGTCGGATGGTGTGAGTGATGGGATGTCTTACCGGGGTTTTCATTTGCACAAGCAATTTTAAAGGATTTCGATAGGCTGGCAATCATATATAGGAGAATCGAGAATAGGTGTGATAGCGAAATGAATACAGTTGAGAACCATGAGCTTGAAAATTGAGGTCACGAGAGTTTTGAAATGAAAGATCGTATTCCTCATAACTGATGGTTTGCCGAGTAGGATTTCCCCAGGGCTTCCATACACTGTAAATTACATTTACGTGTGCACCCGTAACGGTAATTTACCTTGTATGGTCACGCTGGTTCCTCTTACTTTAGCTACCAGGTTCGGTGGGGTAGTATGTGGTTTCCAAAGGGGGTAAAGTATCAAGAATGTGGTTATTAAATCAAAGGTAACTGACTGGGATTTGCCAAGGAGGCAAATTCTGAGAATAACAACTGATCTAACTTAAAGTTTATCGTAGGTATGATTTGGTAAGAAAGTGGTTCAGTAGGAGTATGGACATGGCATGCTACAATGCCCCTAACTTAACCTAAAGACATAGAGTAGTTATTGACCGAATCGATCACGTATCCGTTATACACACATATGTTTATATATACACAGAGAGAATATCATATTATTCTTAATCATCACATGCCTGATTTCATTTATGTTATTAAAGTCACATTCACACTGAATTATCACACAACAATTATGCAATTTAAAATGTGAGGTCTAAACTGACCAAGGAAAAAGGGTGTCAACACATTTAGGGTAACAAATACAGTTACAAGTATCTTATGAGAAATCATCCGATTCTATACAGTGCTGCCCTACACAAGGCTAAACAGTGTTCTTTACTAACTCACTACGATAAAGGTACTCCCGGTGTGGGTGTTAATGGGTGTCCTACCCGAATAGGATCTACTACGATTCCTATTTGTGTTATAAGAGAGTGTAATCAGTTAAGCTAGGGATATGTTGGATCATTGTCTTAGAGTCTAGATTACCATGATCTAGGCCTAAAAGTATACCTACCAAGGTCGTTAAGAATAAACAATGCTGTTAAGGGTTAAACAAGTCCTTAAAGATATCGACATCCTAATAATGGATCTTACCCTATTCGTGAGGCTAGTGCATAACTACAAGCACTTACGATTAATCATTCAAGTTTTGTTGATGTAGCCAAGTAAAAAGGATGGTGAATACACGCTTAAAAAAAAGGAAATCCTCTCTGATTGCATCCTAGGTGGGTCTTACCCCAATAGGGTTCTCGATGGTCCTGTATACACTACACAAGGGGCAATGAGCATTCTAACATGTGGTACAAACAATTTCTACACCTATTCTTGTAAATTCTTCCGGGTGTCCCATTGAAGTTCGCTAAGCACAAATTAAGTTCGCTAAGCACCATTCAAATCCGCTAAGCATAAACAAGTTCGCTAAACACCTCATCAAGTTCGCTAAGAAGGGATGAAGTTCGCTAAGGGCCTCATCAAGTCCGCTAAGAAGCCAACAAGTTCGCTAAGGGCAACAAGTTCGCTAAGGCCAACAAGTTCGTTGAGAGCATGGGTAAGTTCGCTAAGAACTAAAGTTCAAGTTCGCTAAAGAAGTTCGCTAAGAAGAGTTCAAGTACGCTAAGGACAATATCAAGTCCGCTAAGTACAAGGACCAAGTACGCTAACATCAAGTCCGCTAACAGCAATTCTAGTCCGCTAAGGGCATTATGAAGTTCGCTAAGAAGAAATACAACAAGTACGCTAAGCTTCATACTTAGAAAAATTTTTCTAACTCAGAAATTTCTAAGCCTCGGGAAAGAAAAATTCCTACCCAAAATTCCAATTCCTATACTGACACAAGACAGGAATTCTAAATGAGGATCATCTTCGGCACGCGGGGCAGTACTCTTGGGAGAATGGGTTGTAACCAAAGCTTTTTCAAAAACAGTTACAGTTCAGAAATTTTTACTTTTAAAATGTTCTGGTTCGCTGTAACCAATGGCTCTGATACCAATCTGTCACACCCCCAATTTCCACTAACGGAGTATAACCGTGTGGGGTGTGAACCAGACCAGGATCCAAGTCTTTAGTTACAACCAAACCATAGTTAAAGGGTAAACTAGTCATGTAATACATTTAATAAATCAGAGTTTACAATTCACAGAATCAGCGGAAGCATTAAAAGTTTACAAAGTTGTTGTTTAGCAAAAGTGATTACTAATGTATCTGAAATATAATTTCCGAAAGGGTTTCACAAAATGGTAAGTATTGCCAACGCCTGTGCCATCCATGATCCTCCAAGCAACCTGAAAAGTAATCAACAATCAAGTGTCAGCTAAAAGGCTGGTGAGTTCACTAAAACAGTCTACGCAACACCACGTAGACCAAAAATGCCTATGAATAGTAAGGAGTCAATTCATACTCTAGTTATACAAGTTGCAAGTATTATCCGTATCAGTAGGTAGCTAGCCTATGCTTATGCTCACCTGAACGTTCGAAACCAAAGCTGACAATGTATTTTATAGGTATTTACCTATGTAATTTGCCTTCCCCGTGTCTTTCCCGATCACGGTAGTCCTAGGCTAA
>JBCNJP010011295.1:0-17304 GCA_039602395.1 Deinandra increscens subsp. villosa
GCATCTCCTATATACACAAACGTGATAGTTTCAAGACCTTGCCCAAATGGGATCTGAGGAGGTTGGCAGAGCTTCCCCTCATCGATGAAGACAAAAGCACTAGGGCTGGAAATTTGAGAATGATGCTTCAGCAAGCCGCAAAAGACGACTTTGTGTCTTTTGGGTATATGAAAGGTCAAAGGATGAAGTCAAAGACTGAAATCGATGAAGTGACTGGAAAGCCCAAGGTTTACTTAAAGTACAAACCAGCTAAAACCATGAGCAGGATTAGAATTCCGGATCAACAAATGTCAAGGCTGCAAACATTCAAGAAATGGTTTTATGATAATCAATCCGGTGAAGCTGTTATAAGAATAGAAGAAGATGCTGAGATAAGATTGTTTGATCCGATGGAAGTATTCTCTTTTAGCAATGACGATCTGTAGACCTTGTGTGAGAATCCTATCAGATGTGGGGCTGGAGATGACACAACTGAAGAGGCAAACTTGTTTGTGAGAGTTGCCAACAAAGCCCGGGGAATTGTCAAAGAAATTAAGGATTTAGCACTGAAAGTAAGGGCTGATGAAGATAGAATGGAAGAGGACAGGGATCTGGCAAACCAGATGAACAAAACTTGGAGCGGTCTTGGAGAATCATCTGAACCTGTTGAAAAGCCGGCTGATGTCCCCGTTGCTAATGAGCCAACTGTTTTGGGGGAATCAGAGGTAGAAGTCCCCGTTGCTAACGAGCCAACTATTTTGGGGGAATCAGAGACTACTGATTTGAATAAAGAGCCAAGCCCGAGTGAAGCCGGAGCCGAAGAATGAAGAATCAAGAGGCTGAATCCCTCCCTAGGGGGAATATTGAAGATCAATGTAGGGAGGAATTCATAGTTTTGTTTAGTCTACTTGTTTAGATTAGTTTCATTTGTAATCTTGTCTTTAGGGTTGTTAGCGAAACTACCGAGCGAAACTGTTGTTTCGCTCGGTATCTAGTTTAGACTGTCTCAGTGACAGTTTCGCCTGGCCAGCGAAACTACCAGCGAAACTGTCTACTGATGTGTATAAATTGTCGCCTTTGTGCACCATTTTGTAACTTTTGCAACTTTGAGAACCCTAATACAAGAAATCTGATTATTGGTAAGTTTGGTGACGGCTAGGAGCATTTCATACTATCTTTGTAGCTTGTATTCATCTCTTATCATTCTTTTGGTTCAAGTTGTGATTGTTCAATACTAGAAACCCATTTTAGCTATTGGAAATCATCTATTGTTGTTATTTCATTGGTTTTCTTCTCAAAACATCATCATTTGCACTGATTAAGATCAGTGAGGACCAACAAGTAGTAACTATAGGATTCTCTTTACCCGTTTTTGATGAAAGCTCTCTTGTTCTTTGGAGTGCACATATCTCAAGTAAACCGCAAGGATTAGCCCGCTTGAATCATTTCGAAATATCATGATGGTCTCTTCAATTCGTTCCTGACCTTACCGCTTTCAAATCTTTGTATCGGATAACAATGTTAAGAGATTTGTACACATTTGAAAAAAATGTAGGGAAGCACAATCGATTTTTACTTCCAAACCATTTCGAACCTGGAAAACATAATTTTTCTACCTTGACAACCGTTGCTTACCTGCAAAAATGATCTGGAGGGATATTTAAAATAAAGTGCGTGATGCACCCCCCCCCCCCCCCCCAGGGAAACAATTAATAAAAAGTTGGTTGCATTTGCTCACCTAGTGAGAAAATATCCAATTTTTTTATTAATCTGCGCTAGGGGTAAGCAACGGATGGAATAGGCCATCCCAATGGCCTATTATTAAGCATAAGGGAAAGGGTTAGTTTTCCTTACCTTTCCCCTTCTATAAGGAAAACCCTTTTACTATTGTGACTGCATATAAAAACAATTACATTTTCTATTTCATATATGGAGCTCACAGGCGTATTGCAGTTAGAAGATTTTAACGATTTGGAAGCATCTACCATGCAAATGCCTCAAAATGACAAGCCTTTCAATGAACAAGTACCCCTTGCTTTTGCCAAGATCCATGAAGAAAACTTTAGTAGCCAAGGTAACTCATCTATTAACCCAACTACTAAAACTACTTCTGAAAACCCGTCAATTGATGATACACATCCGTCGGGTGTGTCCAAAGAAATCCCTTCCACATCTGAAGATAAGGTCCTTCTTCAATGAAGGAAGAAAAGAAAATATACCAAGTCTAGAAAACCAACAGTTTTGGAAAAGAAAATAATTACCAGAAGAAAAACCCCAAGTTTGTTATAGATGCTCTAAACTCCAAAATTATAAAAACATATGAATCAGATCACAACACAGTGTCACTTCCCTCTAGCCCTTTGATTTCCGAAGAAGACCCCAACTTCCTTTTAAACCCTTTTCAAGATAATCTTGATTATTCAGAATACTTTGACATCTCACCACATCCTGTGAACATTAGTCATCTTAGTCAATTCCTACAGGGCAAAGGTAAAGAAATGATCACCTGTGAGCCTAATAGTTCCACAAAACTTTCCACTTCCACTATGCACATGCAGTGGTTTTGCAAAGAATCTGATGTTATCCACCAGTGATTTGAACCATCTGACTCACTGTCTGTAAATTCCATCACTGAAAAATTTATCCTTCAATGGAACATTGCCAATAATGACAGTTTTTCAAACCTATGTGTTGCCAAGGAAATGTTGTTGGTCATAATCCCAATGACGTTGTTGATACCAAATGCTAGGAAATGAAGAGTTCATAACCAAGTTCATGACTACCCAAGCTCAAAACCAAGTGTTGTTAGCGGAAGTGTATTACAAATGGGTGAATGCTAAAGCCAATTCTGAAGAGCTTGAAGGTAGATAGTCAAGAGATGTACAAGTGAACGCCATTACTGAGAAGGATATGAAAATTTTACGCCTGACCCGTGTCATAAAAGAAGGTGTAGATATCATGAAGAAATCTAAAAAAACAACTGAAAACTTCAGAGATGAACATGGTCACCTTAAAAATCCATTGAAAAACTTTAACCTGCTTATACATTGCAGGAACAACAACTAAACCGCTTTGAAGAATGTAAGGCCCCAACCGCATAAACATGATTAACATGTTATTAGAAAATCAGAGTTAGAAAATTTCATAACATTTTTAGGACTTTCATCCATTGCCAAGCCATGTTTACAAAACCAGGGGTCTAACACCATTAACTTCATGGTAGTTTACTTCAAAACATTTACATCAACAAAACATATACATCTAGGTCCCCAAAATATGTGATGTTCGGTTCCAAAGTTCTTCGATTCGATCCCGACCCGTCTACTATTGTCTACCTGCTAGTAAAACTAGTAACACATTAGTATTATGAAAGTATTTTAACCATTTGTAAGGAAACAACTGAACTTCGACAGCTAAATTATTCAATTCCATAAATCACAAATTAGTCAGGTTTGGGCGTATGGTACTCTGAGCAGCGTATCATACGCTGGCATGTACAATTCCGGATCAGCCCATTTTGGGCGTATGGCTTATGGCTGGGCGTACAGACCAGCGTATGGTACTCCGCCAGCGTACCATACTCCCCTTAGAGACCATTTTCCACCATTTCCACCACTCAACGTCTCCATTTCGATTCTAAAGGTTCGGGTTTCATCCCAACTCATTTCAACTCAATTTTCATTGACTTATAAACCTGCATAAGGGGGATTATACTCATTACACTATATTCATATTGAAATCATAATTCGAGTACCGGTAACACCTTACCCAACCCATTTGACTTGCTAAAACTTTAATCACATAACAACACATTTATCATACTTTCACCAGTTATTATCAATACCCTTGGCACATATACATTATGCCAAGCCACTTGATTTCTCGTTGGGACAAATTGAGGACTATAACCTTCATAGATCCTCATCTTGCCACAACCTTTCAGCTCAACCCAAACGGGTCATAAATCACTGCATTTCAGTTTGGGCCTAATGACCTTTACCATCATTCTCTCCCAAACAATCAAACATTTTATGCCATTTATACTTTATCTTGTCAATTCACAATCGCAATATAAAACCATTTCTGGCACAAAATATCTAACCCCTACGTGTTACCTTTAGGATTTAGTCTTGCCTTCACGATGTTGATTTGCACCTCCACTAGCTTCACCTATAACCAAATCATTGATTAAATTACCATTGTACATTCATAGGTCGCACAATTATCATACCAACATCTAAACAACTCATGAAATCAGCATACACACACGTTCACTCTCATTCAAGCATTTCATCGAGCACCTAGTGTGCATACATTACATCCTAACTAACAAGTAACATATGAAACCTCCATACATCCCATTATTAATTTTTGACACAACACATCCAAATTTCATGCACGAATTAACAATTTCCTACCTTCATTATGGATTCATTCATTCAAATTACCATTCAAGACCCCCAACCCATAATGGGTTTCGATTTCTAATAGATGGGGTTTAACCCCCATCTCAATTCTAACAAATACACATAGAATCGATCATGAAAGCAGTGATTTAGCTTCATCTAGGCATATAAACACATAACGACACAGATTTCAACCTCAATTTAACATCTAGATGAAACCCATGAAATCACCCTATCATAGGAACACTTACTTGGTTAAGAACACCCAATGGAGAGCTTAAAATAAGGAATTACAGGCCCTCCCAAGCTAGAATTCGGATTCCTTAAGCAAATTCCACCACAAACTCTCTTGATTTCAAGGATTTCATGAACTAGGGCTCCTTCCCCCTCTCCTCTCTCTCGTTCGCGATTTTTGAGTCTGGGGAAAACCCAGACTTAATTTTCTTATTCTTAAGTTACAGTTTGGTCCCTCTAATTCCATATTTTATAAAATTTAGCTAAGACCCTTTATTTACACAATTAATCCTCTAACCTTCTTTAGTATAACCATTTATTATAAAGTTAACTTATTAACTAGGAAATCCCCAATAAATAACCCGGTTAACCTTCTAAATCCGCTTATCTTACCAAAACTCACAATAGAACATAATTAAAATCAGTCACCCAATATATTACGAAACTCGGGATGTTAAAAGAACATAATCAAGAACTGTCCATGGAGTACCAAAAACAAAAAGAAGGTGCACTTCATATCTTGTATGCATTTATTTGGCATTTTAAGTCTGTATATGCAATGTTTATATCGCAAACATTTTGAGTACCGAACTTGCTAAATTTAAAGCTTCCGAGGAAAAGTTAAAGACTGAACTGCAAAGGGTTCTTGAAGAAAAGATGATTTTAAATAAAGAAGTAGAAGAAGCCGTGGCACATGCAAATCAACTCCAAAAAGACAATTATTGGCGTGTCACTGATGGAGCTGCCCTTATTACCAGAAAAGTTCATTCCGGATCAACCCTTATTTCGGCTAAGGGTCAAATCTACAAGTTGATGAAAGATTGCGGTTTTCGAATTGGTGTCAAAAAAGGACTTTAGGCTGCCGCAAAACCGGATGTGTCGTGGGATAAAATTCATGTTGCTGATGTGAAAGCTCTAGAAACATTGAAGACCTGCATTAAAGAATTAAAAAAAAACTCTAGTTCCCTTTCGTGGAGGATTTGGCCGAGCTATATATATGCATCATCTATCAAGACTATTGAAGATGTGTTTGAGAACCTCCTGCCAAGAAATAACCAAACTTGCTCTCCCAGTGACTTCCTCGATCTTTTGGTATCATGATTCTGAAAACATCTACATCTGTGTTTGATGCTTTCTCTTAAAACAATTTGATCTTTGGTTGACGTCTTTTGGTAGCGCATATGTGCTTTGAACAATTATGCTTGTAAAAACTAATAGTATCTTGGTATTGCAGCATCTTTATTACCTGCCTTAACTATTTTCCATGATTCTCTTTAGATGTTCCCTATGACACCATATAGTCATATGCGAAATAAATTTCACCAAAACTTGCACAAAACATACTAGTAATAAACTGTCCATCAAATCTACAAGACATGTTATTGGCTTTTATTAGCACAACACATGTTTTTTTTATTTCGCATTAGCACAATAAATGCGTCATAACCCTCTTTTGTTACTACTTTCTCTAACGAACACACCCACTAGATGCGTCCATCCAAGAGTTATGAAGTATCAAAGGTAGAACAAAAGCGATTATGCTATGTCATCCAAAAGCATAGGGCATACCTAGATATATTTTAGATGAAAGTTCATTGTAATTTTAAGTACCAATGCATCCCTAACTGACACTTTGACGTGCCCAGTTGTTGCACATGCACCCTCTCCAATTTGGAAAGGGAAGTGCTACCTCTTTGGGGGCCCATATGGTTGATTTAACCCTATAGTCAACAACTCGCCGATTTGGCCATTTGCCACACTCTTGGGGTATTTAGTGGACTCGGATAAAGCATTAGAAAGTGGTTACTATGAAACTCACTTGCGTTCCCCAATGGCTTAACAACGTTAGTGATGACACTTCAAAAAAAAACATGTTAATTTACTTTCAACCTTCCTCTAGGCCTTCACATGGAATACTAATTCCAGTGGTAGGACAACATTAACAAGATTGAATTAAGCACATTCGAACCTGGCATTAACAAAACTAGAAACACATATGTGACTCCAGCTACCCGTCGAACTCAACGGTGTCCATGATACTATCCACATTTGCAACCTGAAGAAATGCTTATCCGATGAATCGCTTGTCATTCCCTTGACGAAATAGAGATCAATGAAAAACTCCGTTTCCTTAAAGAGCCCGTCGAAATAATAGATCATGGAGTCAAACGATTGAAGCAAAACCGCATTCCCATAGTCATGGTATGATGGAACTCTTGCCAAGGTCCAGAATACACTTGGGAACGAGAAGATCAAATCCGCCGAAAGTATCCCCATCTTTTTGACAATGCTCCTCCCACTGGTAATCAAGACTAAATTTCAAAACGAAATTCTTCTAACCGGGGGAGAATGTGACAACCCGTAAAATTCCAACGTCAACCTTAATCCTTGACTATTTAATTAACAATAGATCAATACATTTATCTGCTTATTTGTGTATTAGATCTAATAGCTTATATATATTAGATATCATTATGCATAATAATCTAGGTCATATGACTACATTCCCACGTCAAGTATTGGAAAACAACCCCATTAAAAACAATGAAAATCTATCTATGATAAGTGGAACTTCAATAACAAGAAATATAAAATGACTTTTATATTTTCTATCAAAATAAAACATATTATCTCAAAATACGTCAATCATCACATATTATTTCATGTATATTCATTTAAACGTCTAGTTTAAATAAACCAAGACTGTTACGTCCAATAATAATAAACCTCATAATTATTTAACCATATCGTGCTTAAACATCTAATACGAACTCGTATGTTTTTCAAATACACCCGTATGTAAAAATTACATATTTTTAATAACCAAACTACTCGATGATATCATCACTTGCTATTATTTGTCAAACTCGTTTATTTTTATCAAAATCCGACGCTTAAACGTTTTATTAAAAAACGAGCCTTCCGTGTCACCTTTGCATGAAAATAATACGTGTTATCCAACAACTAGCCACCACCTTATCACCCGAGCGACCCAACCCCCTAGACCCGACCCTATACCCCCCCCCCCCCCCCCCCTCTTTGGTGGTTCACGATCACACACACACACCCTTAATTTTTTATTTCCTTTTTTTTAATCTCCTAACTCTTTTAGCTTTCTACCACATTACCATTTAACCCTTTAACCAACCCTAAATCTACCATCTAAAGATACTTCTACTATTCTAAAGTTAATATTTGCCAAGAATATGTGATGTTCCATCTATGACACATTTGTCTAGCATCAAGAGACATGTAATCATCAAGTATCTACTTAACAACCAATTAGCTACCACCTTTCTCACTCTCTCCTCTCTCTCTCTATCTCTCTCATCTACTCCTCTCTCTCCCTCTCATTACGATTTTAACAATCAAAAACCACCCTACTATCACTCACATTTCATTTAATCTTTCAATTACACTCTCCACTCTCTCTCTAACTTGCAAGAACATCAAGAACACTTAGCAAAATTCCTCTCCTCTCTCCCTTATTTCCATATGTAAACCACCCCTCCCAGCCTCAAAATTTCAGTGAATCGTAGCTCACACAAGTCATTAACATCAAGCCTCAACAACTCAAGAAGCATCAAGGACGTCAGAATCATCCTCCATTCATTTTCTTTTCGTTTTATGAAGCTCTTGTTATAAGGAAACAACATTTCTTTTATATTTCTAGTTCTATGTGTTTAAAAGCACTAAATCGTCCAACTAGTAAGTGTTGATAAACTCCAGTGTTTAAAAGCTTTTACTTTTGTAACCAACAAAAATACATGTGTAACTAGCTTTCTATGACATACTATAACAGCCCATTGTAACATCCCACATTGGTTGGGAAGGGGATGAAAGCTTCCTTATATGGGGATAGATACCTTCCCTATTAGATGCGTTTTAAAACTGTGTGGGGCAGATGCCTGAGGGCATGCCGGCTACCAAAGCGGAAAATATCTGATACGGTTGCTTGGGCTGTTACAAATGGTATCAGAGCCAGGGTCGGGCCGGTGTGCCCGCGAGGACGCTGGGCTCCCTAAGGGGGGTGGATTGTAACATCCCACATTGGTTGGGAAGGGGAACGAAATCTTCCTTATATGAGGCTGGATACCTTCCCTATCAGACGCGTTTTAAAACCGTGAGGGGCGGATGCCTGAGGGCATGCCGGCTACCAAAGCGGAAAATATCTGATACGGTTGCTTGGGCTGTTACACATACAAACTCTTGTATATTTTCTTATGATCAACACAAGTTATTTTTAGTGTAAAAATAACAACCAAATACTTTAACTCGAAAGAAATGCTCCTAGAAATCAAGATATGGAAAATATGGTTAAAATAGCTACTTTGTTTAACTAGTTTTAACTATAAGTGCCTATATTTTTGTGAACTCTTTTTGTGTTGTTCTTAATGTTCATATATTTATATTTGGTAAAGAAATGCAAGCTTGAAGCCTAAAAAATTAAAATTATAGAAAAATATTGCATAAAATGACAATTAGTGGGTTTTTTGGACAAAATCTAAACCCAACCATATGTTCAAATTTACAGCAGAAGCAGGTGTAAAATTGAATTACAAGCAACTTTGAAAAAGTCACTTTGATTTAACTAAGATTAGGACACCTAAAATGGTAATTTAGAGACCCGAAAATCCTAAATTCGGACTTAAATGGAACCCGCGACATTAAATAAATTTAGTTCTGTTTTGGATAGTAGGTTTAAAGCATTTTATGTTCTTAAAATGATTCATAATGACCTAACTTGAAAATTCTTGTTTTGGAAAGAAACCGGGTGAAAAAACAGGTGAAACCGGAAAGATAAAACCCTAGTTTTGTAACCCTTAATCAAGCCGAGCAATCTAAAACTTTTAGAGTTGAAATCAATGGTAAAAAATGTCACCATTAATCTTAGGATTATTTAGAAATTTAAAAAGAGGAAAAGGAAGTTACCAGATGAATATCAGATAAATACCGGACTAACCGGAGCCATACCAATAAAACCGACAACCAAGAATCTAAAATTATGAGAGATTATATTTTTGAAAGGCATAACATCTTAAATAATCATTTTCATAAAAGTAATTAATTTATAAGACAATTAGAAATTATACAGCGTATCAAACACCGGCTTAAACCGCGCATTTTATACAAATATTTATTATTTATTGAAAAATGCCAAATCTTTTGAGATAAAATTTCCTAATATTTATTAACTTAAATATTATCATCAAAATAACTTTAGGAATGAAATATATATATATATATAACTTCGGTTATAAAATATTTTTTTTTAAAAAATTGACTAGGCGTTTTTTTATTTTTTTGCATAAAGGGGGTCTTTTTAACTTAGAGAATCACCATAAAAAAATCGGAATAAAAGTCGAATTTTTTAGCTTGGTTTTCATGGTTTTCCAAACTCGAAGAGGTTTTCATTATATCCCTCCCCTATATATATATATATATATATATATATATATATATATATATATATATATATATATAGGGAATAGATATAATGTAAACTCTCTTGAGTTGTGAATACCTTGAAAATCATTTTAGAGCCATAGATCTTCATGATCAATGGTTGTGGTTGAAAGATAATCTTTTCTTTTTGTTTTACCTTTTTTATAAAGGCTTTAATACCCAAAAGTGTATTATAGTAATCTTCTATCTCTTTTCTCTCTCCTACTTTTTCAATTCCAAGACACTCATCATTGTTAAATCTCTTCTACGTTTTCACTTACCAAGACACTTATGATTGCTACATATCTCCTACTTTTTTTTCTCTTTTCTCTTCCTTTTTTACTTTCTCTCTCTTACTTTTTCAATGCAAGACACTAGGTGTTACATATGTAAAAAAATGATAAATCTCCATATATTATTTGAATTTACATATGTAAAAAATATTACTGCTATTAAACATTCTGCTAACAGCATATTACATATGTAATGATACTACTATTAAGTATTCTGCTGACATCATTTTACATATGTAAATTATCTGGATATATGAAACAAAAAAATGACAAATATATTTTATTAATTTGTAAGAAGCTGTTACAATCAACATTAAACATAAACATGTTTTATACGAAATGATTAAAAAAATATAACAAGTTAACAAAAATATATAAAAGCTAATTGTTCTTGAGTTTTTGATAATCAGCTTCATCTTTGACAAAAAAATCTCGTAACATGCGAAGAAAAAAATCACTAGTTCATATACGTAAACATCATAACATTTTACATATGTAAATTCAAGTAATTTACATACGTAATTTTCATCTAAATTTACGTATGTAGCATATGTAATTTACATATGAAAATTCAAATAATATATGGAGTTTTAACATTAAACAAATGAAAAATTACATATGTAATTTAAATAGATAATAAGAGATAACATGTTACAAACATAAATTTACATATGTAAATTTAAAATAGATAATGAGATATAACATGTTACGTAACAAAAATATATAAAAGCTAACAAAAGTATATAAAAACTAATTATTCTTGAGTTCTTAATAATCATATTCATCTGTATGTTACATATTTAAATTCAAGTAATTTACATATGTAAAATTCAAGTAATTTACAAATGTAAGTTCATATAATTAACATATGTAGATTCAAATAATTTACATATGTAAATTCAAGAAAAAAAGTTAAATCAGTTTATATACGTAAACATCACAACATGTTGTATATGTAAATTCAGATAACTTACATATGTAAATCCAAGTAATTTACATACGTAGATTTTCGTCTAAGTTTAAGTAACGTAGCACAAGTAATTTACATATGTAAATTTAATATATATGGAGATTTAACATATGTAAAAAAACGTATTAGTGCTATTACAAATATATTTTATTAACTTATAAATATCCATTACAACAACATTTAAAAAACATAAAAAAAAATATATAAAAGGTAACAAAAATATATAAAAGCTAATTGTTCTTGAGTTCTTGATAATCATCTTCAACTTTGACACAAAATCTCGTAACCTACAAAGAAAACAAGTTCATCAATTCATATACGTAAACATCACAGTATGTTACATATGTAAATTCAAGTAATTTACATATGTAGCCCAAGTTACAAATGTAAATCTTATGCGCCTCCTCCCCAAGCTTGGTGATCCCCAATGTGCCCTCCTCCTGCTCCGTTCGTGCATGGGCATCGCCAAACTTCTCTTTGGCCTCAGAACATGCCCCCCTGCTCATGGGGTGGGGGCAGCTGTGGCTTTTGACAACGATCTGCGTGCGGCTATTGAAGATATTATTGTGTGCGGGGGGCCTTTCTTTGGGGACCTCCAATGGCGGGTTGCCTCCTTGCCAATTAAGCACGGGGGGCTTGGGGTCTACTCGGCTGTTGAGGCTTCCTCCTATGCTTTCGTGGCCTCGAGGGCCCAATCCTGGGGGCTTCAGGACCACATCCTTCGTGAGTGTGGGGTTTGCAATATGGACTCGGCGTATACAAGTGCGTTGGCTGGTCTTCGCGATTTAATTCCGGGCTTTGACTTTAGCGGTTTCACTAACAAGGACACCGCCCCACCCAAAGCCCAACATGTTTTGGCGAATGCCCTTTTTAGTAAATCCGTGCAAGAGATGGAAGCTGCTTTCGGAATGACAGCCAGACAAAAGGCGGTTTGGGAATGCCTTCGCCAACCACATGCCCAAGATTTCCTCCTTGCCCTCCCTATTGATGGGCTGGGGCAGCACATGTCCCCAGTCGAGTACCGGGCAATACTTAAATATCGGCTCATGATCCCCCTGTACCCAAGTGATGAGAAATGTCCTGTGTGTAGCAAGACATGTTTGGATGCTTATGGGGAACACGCGGTCCATTGCAAAGAGCTCCCCGGTTTCAAATACCGACACGATCTGGTCCGGGATGTTTTATTTGACATTTTCAAGAGAGCTGGGATCTCTGCGAAGAAAGAAGCACCCGTTAATTTTCTGTCGGACCCATCGGACGGGCGGTCCTCTCTTCGTCCGGCAGACGTTCTCGTTTTTGGATGGAAGAACGGGAAACATGCCTGTGTCGATCTTACAGGGGTTTCCCCTCTCGTGGGGCTCAGTGGCTCTTGTTTTCGGGCGGGCCAAGCTGCAACAAAGGCCGCAGCAGGGAAGGTGCACAAACACGAGAAATCGTGCCTTGAAAATCAACACGTGTTTGTTCCTTTTGCGTTCGATACATTCGGCTACCTTGCTTCGGAAGCTGTGGACACACTGAGTCGCGTCCAAAAAGTCATGCATGGAAATGTGGCGTCTCCCAGGGGGATGAATGTGGTTTTCACTCGACTTGGCTTTGCTATTCAGAAGGGGCTGGCGGCGCAGCTTGTTGCCCGCCTCCCTTGTACTTTGGGTTGAGTTGTAACCAGATATCATTAATAATAATATATGATTAGATGTAAAATGAAACAAACGTAAATTTACATATGAAACAAGAAAATGCTTCAGTTTGTTCAAACATGACAGCATTACTAGATGAAGAACCCTCATTTTTGACATTGTTTTGAATAGTAGGATCTCCATTGGAAGCTTCTGAATAAAACATATGTAACTAAACTAGTCAGTGACCCGGGTATATACCCGAGGTTGTGATATGAAAAACAATTATATGATTAAAAATATGAAGCAAATGGTGAGAAGATAAATAAAAGTGAACAATACATAAAGCTAAAGAGCAATAAATATTCAATAAAATTAATTTTACATCAAGCATCTTTAATTTGTTATGTCATGGTAAAGTAACAGAAGAAAATTATATGTGTTACATGAGTTGGGGTTTAAAAAATTTCTAACAAAAAAAATAAAAATAATAA
Source organism: Deinandra increscens subsp. villosa (assembly GCA_039602395.1). Classification (NCBI taxonomy): domain Eukaryota; kingdom Viridiplantae; phylum Streptophyta; class Magnoliopsida; order Asterales; family Asteraceae; genus Deinandra; species Deinandra increscens. The sequence continues at coordinate 13,438 of JBCNJP010011295.1, forward strand.
TAATCTACTATGATAAATTTCACTGAATCATAGAAACTAACAAAACAATAAAGTTTTAGAGTAAAAGAAATACATGTTTAAAAGGAAAAAATATATAAAAGTTAATCGAACACCGCACTTCTTTACTCCATTATATTATAAACTTCACGCTTAAAAACTAATACGAACATAACATTTCTTTGGTCAGAATTTGTACTTTATAAATTGTTATATATACTTCTTAAGACTGAATATATATTAACTTTGCATTTTGGAAGTAGCTTGCTTCTATATATGTGATCGCATCAAAGAAATCGAAGACCCCCACACCTAAAGCAGAATGCTTTCTCTTTTGAGGAGGCAGGTTGCTCATATTTAGTCCTGCAACATAGCCATAAAAAAGTATAAGAAACATCAGGGATGATAGACAAAAACATCAACCTGAAGAAAGAAGCAACCGAACAACAAAAACATTAAAAGATGAGTACCTTTATCGAAGGTCGATGTTGGTTGACTGAGAGATACATGAACCGTCTCCAGTAAAATATTTGAGTTTCTCAAATTAACTTATCTGCAATTCTTGTTACTTTCGCTAATAAATCCAATTCTTGTTACTTTCGCCAATAAATCCACAAAGTCTAAATGGGTCAAACGTATATCAAAAGAGCTATGTAGGGCATATTTTGAAGGTACAAACATTGCAGCAACAAAGTAAAGAATCTTTACACATAACAAATCATATAAATCATGAAGAGCTATGTATGGCAGTTTGAGACAGTAATTTTAAGGCAACATATGGACAACCAAAATTAGAGCATAAGAAAGTGCTATGATTCCTGACAGTACAAACATTAGAGCAGTTGTAAATGGATAAACAATATGTTCTAATTAATGAAGAAAGTCAATGTGTTCCAAATAATAACAGAGGCTTTAATGGAATTCACAACCGTCCATACAATGCCTTGATAAAATTATAAAAATTGACACCATCATTACAAAATGAAAAGTATGTGTTTCATCTGTCTGTGTTTCCTTTTCTAGTTTTTTTTTTCTATGTAAAATCCAATTATTACTACTGCTTGAAGACAACAGTCAGTATATGGACACCAAAAATTAAAGCATAAGAGAGTGTACCAAACTAATAAGAAGAAACCAAATAACAAACATAGAATAAGCTCTGTGTTTGTCAAAAGAGTCAATATCAATTTAAAGCATCCTATAATAAAATAATAACCCATCAAAAATTTATCAAGAAGAACAATAAGCTAACAAATAACCATTATACTTCAAGAAACCACCTTCATGGTGCAAAGTTTTCACGTGGAATGATCTTGATCCCTTGCCTCTTCAAACATGACTATGTATGCTTTTACTTTTATATTGAACTAAAACACCACAAAGAAGACAAACTCACTAAAGATAAATGTTAGCCTAGTTTTCACACATACTCTATTACACTTATACAAACCCCTGAAAGTAGTGACGGTTTGACCTCTGATTTTATTTATAATTGAATAAAAATGCAAATACTTATTCAGGGACACTTTTCTTTTATGTTTCTAATACCCGGAAAAAAAAATTAAGAAATTTGCGACCATTTACATAGAAGAAAATACATGTACCTCGGTGATAAAACCTTCATGTTCTTCAAACTGTTTTATGATTTTAACAACCTAATTCGACAGATCTCTTTCCTTTTTTTCTTTGGCCTATGCAACTTTCTACACATAAAATAAATCCCAATTAAAAATTTTAAAAAAAAGACCAAATACACTCAAGAAAACAACATACTTGTGCAAACCTATCAACAAAATAGTAATTATCCACTAATATAGAGTAATTATTCATTTATATATAAGCATCTATGATATCAGTTACATAACTGCAAAAAAACATGCATATCAAGAAGCAATTTTTTGAAAATGAATTTGAAGCTCAAATGAAACCCATATCAAGAAAAAGAAGCAAGTAAAACTGAATTATTTAAATGACATTTTTGTAGGCTTTTTCTTCGTAAAGCCTAAATCTTTATTAACAACAAACAAATCAACTTCTAAATTCAGGTAATTTCAACAAACCTACACAAACAATTGTGATTTCTGACCGGAAAAAAACTGGATCCGTAAACCCAGTCATGAACCGAGGGTTCATTAATTTTGGTGAAGTTGCCCCATTTCATGTCCAAATAAAATCTCTTTTTGTCAAAATACACATAGATAAAAGATAATAAAGATGAAAATATGCATAAACCATTAATACTTGAACCAAGGTTCATTAATTTTGGTAGAAGCAAAAAGAAAACTCACTTTTAACCCAGAATTAGCAAGCTTTCTTGAAAAATTATTCACGATCTTGCTCTTTCCGTCACCAAACATCAAAGAATGAAAGATCGTTGCTCATATTCAGCGACCTTCAAGTGAGAATACGTACTCGAAATCCGATCTCTACCTTGGGGGTCAGAGATGCAGCGAGGACACGATGAGTGTTGCGGCGTGAGAGAAATGCATCGAGGAACCCTAAATCCGAGAGAGTGAGAATGAACTTTACAAAATGGTGAGAGAGGCACCGACTATACCCGAGGGATTGATTATATATGACGGGTTTATTTGAAAACGGATCGGATAGCTCCAGATCCTAAGATCCGCGTATATATTTACGATGATAGCTGATAGTTTTGTAAATGTAATTGGTGAGAGTTGCTGAGAAGTTGACACATGGACAAAATCCTATGTGGCTTCATTTTATAAGAAGTGAAATCCTATGTGGCACACCTTAAAATGTGCCACCTATACTTTAAAAACTTGTGTTTAATATGTATATATATAGATAGATATAAAACTGTTGGGGGGGGGGGGGGGGGGGAATTAAGAACAAAGAAATGTTAAAAAGAAAAAACTCTTAACATACCTTCATAAGATTGTCCATTGTTGATATTAAAATCATTGAATGATTCCGTACGATGCAAATGGTCTTCCAAATTGTGAGGAAACTGATGTTGAGGAGATGACTTTAAATTCGGAGGTTGCATTTTTCGGATTTTTAAGGTTTCTTGAAATGCATTAATGGAGTTAATGAGTGTTCTTGATATGAAGAAGAAGAAGAAGAATTAAAGGACAAGTGTAAATGAAAATGAAGAAAAGAAAAAGATAGGAAGGGGGTTATCTAGGAGGAAAAGGTGATGGGATGGGGCATTAGAAACACAAAATTCATAATTGATTAGAGAATGAGTAAAATACAATTTTACCTTTTGCATAAGATAAAATAGAGTGAGGTGGATAAGCTCACAACCTTAGGATGGGTTTTCAAAGATTTCACAACTCAAGTGGGTTTTCACTCTATACTTTCCCTATATATATATATAGAGGTGAGTTATTCTACATCCACCAAAAACTCTACATCCACCATCTTTTTCACAAAAAACACCAAAAAACACTTTTTAACAATTTTTTTTTAAAACACTACACCTCTAATCGCTATGTTAGCTTTCTAGGACACTTTTTTTTAAAAAAAAATTTGTGGTGTTTTTTTCGGTTTATTTTGTTTTAAAAAAAACACCAAAAAAAAACTTTTTTTTAATTGATTTTTTTTTCTAAAAACACCATTCTTCTAGACGCATCAAAACACACATTATTTTTGAATTTTTTTATTTTTTTTGTATTTTTGGCGTTTGTTTTTTAAATAATAAAAACACCATAATTTTTTTTTAAAAAAAGGTGTTCCAAAAAGAATATATAGCGATTTGACATATGATGTTTTTAAATTTTTTTTCTTTAAAGAAAGTCTTTTTTTGGTGTTTTTTTTGAAAAAAAAAAGAGTGGATGTAGAGGATGTAGGGAATTTGGTGGATGTATTCTACCCCAATTCTATATATATATATAAATGGAAGTC
>JBCNJP010011296.1:0-17303 GCA_039602395.1 Deinandra increscens subsp. villosa
CTTCAGGTTCGGACCTAGTTCGGCCAACCCTAAATTGGCTTGAACTTGGTCTTCATTTGATACTTCACACGACGCACAATTCATGTATCAACACCTTTCCGATCGGAACCTTTCCGATCGGAACCTTTCCGATCGGACACTTTTCGATCGGGTCGAAAAGCCTTTCCGATCGGAACCTTTCCGATCGGGCACTTTTCGAAAGGGTACTTTTCGATCAGTTCGTAAACTCTTTACGATTTGGATCGAGAAGTGGGGTTTCCGGTCGGAAAACAAGGGTTTCCGATCCGGAATAAGGCTTTCCGATCGGAAAACAAGGGTTTCCGATCGGGTCGAGAAGTGGTTTTTCGATCAGGGACTTTTCGATCGGGTCGAAAAGTCCTATTCCATTGAATTTTTTCGTTTTTACCAATTGCGAAACCTTTTCCAATTGTAAAACACGATTTTTAAATGAATCGAAAAGCTAGAATCTTGTTTTGGTTACCCCCCTTCCAAGTTTTATTCCCGGTAATTAATTAAAATCATAGGTGGCTCGTGATACCACTGTTGATTTATATAACTTTTATCAAAACACGAGTACGCAGCGGAAAGAATCCTATGAATTAATCTAATTAACCGGTATTAGAATGTGTACCTTTTAGCTCGGCAAGAGAAGATTCCACGAGGATTTGAAGTAAATCCCTCTACGATCGCACACACGACACACCGATTGCTCGTATGCTAGTACTCGATCACGAACAACTCCTTTATAGCTTTGGTCGAACCACACAAGAATCGAACCTCCCTTGGGTTATTCTTGATTGCCGAATTCGAGAAGGAGAGAAAGAGAGATTAGGGTTTATCCAACTAACCCCTAATCCTTAAACCCATAGGGTCTATTTATAGATTAGATAATCTTGATAAACAAGTTAGGGTTTAGATAACCCATATTTCCGAAATCGGCCCTATAGGCTTATCTAAAGCCTTACCCACTTGTAATCTAATTACAACTCTCTTATTTACAACTAACCCCCTCAGTTAACAATTAACAGTCAGTTATCAACGATTCTTCGTTAAATGTTCGTGATTAATATTAATTAACTAATTAATTAATATAAATACAACAGTGTCGAGACGTGTGACCCCGTAGGCTTAAATACTTTCCAGACATACGTTTACTATTACATGATCATATCCCTACAACTAGGCCAAATATAAGCTAGGAACATGTGAGGTAAATATTGAACCACTGCCAAAAGATGTCAAGAGAGCTGCCATCAGTGACAAAGTAATTACTTACCCTACTGATGATCCCAACCTTGGGAACGGGAAGAAGAAAATGACTGATGATGAGGTTCTGCAAACAAAATATGAGAAAATGTTCAAACGTGCATACAAGAATGTGGAGACTACTGCAAACATGGTAGATTTCTCCAGAACTGTTTTTATTCCTATTCTTGACAGGTATGGAGAAGATCTTGTTAGGAGAAGGCCTTATAATAAGGCATTGGTTAAAAAGTTCAGTGATAGGATGATAAGCCATGCTGCTCAGCTGAAAGATATCAGTGAGATGAAGAGAAAAAGTACAGAAGGTGTAAAAATACCTACAAGAGTGTTTGCAGCTAAAAAGACAAAAGCCATAGAACATGTAAACCTTTTGGATGGGCAAGAAACCAGTCTTCCTGCTGATGATGTTAATATGATAAATTGAGCACTAGCAGCAGATATGTTGGAAAGAATTGAACAAGAAAAGACAGACAAAGAGATGGTTGAGGCATTTATGCTTCAAGACAACATGCAAATATATTAGGACAATGAAGTTGTTCGTGATATCATAAGAGAGGCAAAGAGAAGGTCTATTAATAACACAATGAAGAAATTAGACCAGGCTAAAGATAAAAGGCATCAAAAATTTACAAAAGAAGCTAGTGTTCCTGTGAACAAAGAAAAGGAAAAGATTATGCTTGCGACAAATGATGCCAACTGGGAACTTTTGAAGAAATGGACAGACATTATTTTAGCGAGAGGATGGGTCACAAGTGAAGCTATAAGTCTAACCTCTGCTAGAGATTTATTTGAATTAATGTCCATGGTAGTAGAAGAAGATGGTAATCTCAAGTTGAAAGAGAGACCTGAAGATGATAACATTAACCATTAGAAGATGAAGACAGGAGAGACACTAAAGATAGCTAGAGCTCCTCTCACAAAACCAGAGGAAACAAGAGCTCTCAAAAGGTACTTCATAGAGATTTTAGGAGAAGACAAGAAAACGGTAAATCCATGTTCTTTGAATACATTGAGGGATATGAATGATGATATATAAGGAAGGAGCAATCCAGGAAATCTGAAAGAACAGGAATTCCTCGGCCTCCAGGTGCTTTCTCAGGTACACTTTCTTTCCCTCCTAAACCTATGAGTCTCATTGACTCCCTTCTTGGAAATTCACCTTCTGCACCACCTTCTACGACATAAACCTCCACTATTTCTCCCAAAAGAAACCCACCCAGAGCCAGCAAACCTCAAACCAAAAAGCCACCCTCTAAAAGGTCCAAACCATCCAAACCCTTTCCACCAAAGTTCAGGGCTGACAACTTCACCCCTATTGAAACTCTCAGCAAACCCACACCAAAACCTACCAAAGAAACCTCTCAACCCTCCTCAATACAATTATCAACTCATCCAATCACACAACGACCTTCTTCACCCCAATCTTCAACACCTACTGAACCTACAAACCCTATAAACCACCACATGCACAAATAGGTACCTCAAGAAGAAGAAAAACAATGGGAAAGAGAAAGAGATCTCAAGTTGATTCCGAATCATCTTTTGATGAGAAGGAACTTAAAGATCTACATGCTGAAAGAAGAAGAATTCTATCTTGAAGGTTTGATGAAGATTTAAATATCTACCTGTTCACCACAAGCACCAATGAAGTTCTAAGATTCAGTAGTGATGAAGCTCTCAGGAACTTATCAGATTAGAGCTTGGTGATATGAGAAGTTTGACTGGTGATGGCAAACGATTGAGTGCTCAAGAGCAGTCCTTGATACTGAGGATATGAATGATTTTTGACACATCCACAACGGAAACTTCATCTGTTGTGCCTATCAGATCACACTGCCCTATTTCAGGAGTTGAAATTGATCCTGCAGATGGCCGCTACATTATGTATCGACAAGATGGATTATTCACAAGACACAGGAAGATTGATCCAAATCAATGGAATTTAGCTGACAGAAAGACAATTCTTGGAATCAAGATCACAAACAGGATGTTCCAGTTTGATATGGGCAAGAATTAAGTTGAAGAGTAGAAGAATTTGGTCTTAGTGAAGATTGTATGTTTTTGAAGATTTTGAAACCGTTTGTACATTTATTATGTTTTTCAGAAGATTTTAGAAGCATCATCTTAGGAGGAGATTGTAAGGAATTATTTCTCCTGAAGAAATGATGCTGATCAGCTAAGTAAAGTTATCTAGGAAGGCATAACCAGTTATCTCGGATGAGCAAATTGCCTGATATAACTTAAAGTTACATCGGGAAACTATTTATCTCGGTAGCACAAATTTATCTCGGATAGTGGATGTGCCCGAGAGAACTCAAGTTACCTCGGTAAGACGAGTTATCTCGGACAACTTGACTTCTTCCACTTGTGTCTAACATATCTGATTCATCTTTAGAGACGCAAGCTGCTATTTTTCAGACAAGATCCTGACACTTTATCTACTATCCTAGTTTATTATTATTCTACTTCATGTATCTTATTTCGACGATCAAGATGATCGTTAGAGAAACCAAGGGCTCTCCCTGATTTCTTAGGCACTATATATAGTCACTTGTAATATTTTTTTCCAAGTGTATGTAAATCATTCATTTATGTTCTTCGAATCATCAAGTATTAGTGTAGTGCCCAGTTTTATTCATGTCAGTGTTATACTTGGTTCTTATTCGATTTCATCTTATTTTACCAAAACAGAGCAAAGGATTAACTTGTTCCCGCCTGGTTAATCTTAAGTAAAATCTTGTAATTGGTTAAACTCTGTAACCAGATCTCGATAACACACGGACCTCAAGTCAATTTTGAAATAGTAACTAGATCTTTGAAGCTGGTTGAAGAGATTGTCAATTCGTGGAAGAGGTATCATTTCTTGATATTAATTTTGTTAAGCTCGCGATAATCGATGAACATTCTGAATATACCACCCATCTTTTTGATAAACAGCATAGGTGCTACCAATGGTGACGAGCTAGGTCGGGTAAAACCTTTTTCTAGCAGTTCCTATAGTTGCGTGGATAATTCGTGTAGTTCATTCACTACTAGGCGATATTGTGCTCGCGGGACATGGGCCGCTCCAGGAACAAGATTAATTTTAAATTCTACTTGCCGTTGCGGAGGAAGACCAGGTATGTCACATCCCCAAAAATCCACGCGCCGAATACCATCGCAAGGAGCGTGACAAACCAGATCGCAGTCCATTAGGTACACCAAACGACCAATAATCAATAAAAAGTTTTATATTTCATTTGAAATATAATTACCTAGTTTGACAAATGCGGAAGCGTAACTACAATAAAATTATTCAAGTAAAAAATCATCACCCAAGGTGACGTGACTTGACCAAAGACACTAAAAGTGTTTTAAGACTCATGCACGTGTACTCGTGATACTCGAACATCTGCAACCTGAGAAATAACATGCTAAAAAGTGTCAACGCAAAGGTTAGTGAGTTCACAGGTTTATCAGTTCAAGTTGAAAATAGTGCAACTGTTCAACAAGTTTAAGTTGAGTGAGCATAATCACTAATATATATCAAATAGCTAACTAGGTTATATACATGAAACTTCACGCGTTGATGGTCACCGAAGCTAACAGTTTTTTACAGTTTACGCAGTTTTCCTTGTTGTGTTTAGGACGAATATAATACTCGTTTGATATCCGATCGTGTCAGCGCGACTGATTCGGGTGGGGTTTGTCAGACCCAGTAGTACTAAAATATATGTCATGCTATCTTCATTAATATTAACGGTACCATAGGAAGGAATTTTTTTGTATCAGTGTGCTTCAAGTACATCAAGTGATATATAAAAGTCTAATTATCTCAGTTGTATAGTTCATGCATGTAAGTCTCTGAAAAAACTGAGGTGGTGACCAAATACCTTGGTTGCGGAAGCGGATCGAGTCTTTGTGTAACTCGTTTTTGTAGAAACAAATGAACACCCGGATATGAACAATGAATGGTGTTTGAGATGTGATGACGATGATGAGCAAAGCTAGTAAAACATGGATAGATGAAGAATAACATAGATAGATCAACATGGTGAAGTTGGATAATCAAATATAACCGAATGATTACAATTTACCTACCCCACGCATCCCGGGTATCATGAACTTACTAGGTGAGCTCATGAACCCTTACAAGCTTCAAAGAACCATGACTAACTCTCTCTCACTAAAGATACATCATCGAGACATTCCTCCATAGGATATGTCTCTATATATAGTACAAGACTCACTAAGGGCATAATAGTAAAATACTAACTAGTGATAATATTTAAACAATAAATAATATTCACTAGAGCCTTTTCTTTAGTCGAGTCGTGCGTCTTGAGTCATCATGGTCTTCACCGTATTGTAGGGACGGTATATAATAAGTGGCCGTTGACTAGTAATCACATCTATCCAAATCTTGTTGGCTCGATCTCGAGATTTCCAACAATATCCCCCTATTTGGTAGATGGCATACTCAACACTTGTGACATTGATTCTTGTATTCTTGGAACTTGACTTCAAGGTAATGTTCATATAGTTTTAAGTCTTTCATTCTTCATTTCTCCTTTTTGAAGCTCCCCCTACAATTAATATTCTTCTAGCCCAAAACCAAAGGCTATAAATGTATATGGTGCTTACAAAACTCAACAAAATAGCTACCTACTTGAGGATTCAATAATAACTCAAGTGAGCCAATATTGTTAAAAGTAAACAAGATAAAGGATATTTGAAAACTGGAGACTTAATTCCACGATTCAACCATCTTGGAATACTTGGCCGAATACCAATCCAACATTTTCCACATAGACAAACCACTTCTCTTGTGCTATTAATCTTGCCTCGATTTTTACCATAATGGTAATGTCGCAACTGTTACGACTTGAGGACGCTTCGAAGATTAAAATTCACATTTGCTTTGCTCATGGCTTGCAACAAGTCTGCATGGCTGTTGTGACTTTGGGTACTTTAATCTGTATAGAAGCATCTCTGGATCAGAAACAAGCTCTCTGACCACCTAATTTCGTTCAGTAGTTTATCCGGCTATCTAGAGTAACTCCGGCAATCTAAATCTGATTAGAATGAACTTCTGCGGCTAGAAGCAAGTTCCGGTGACCGGATTTTCGAGCAGAAGCTTCTCCGGTTGAACTATTTCAATTCTGCTTGAAGTTGTTATTTTCCGGTTGCAGTAGGGTTTTCCGGTTGATTGATGAAGCGGAACTAGGATATAGTTTTCCGGTTCAAGTTGAGATTTCCAGTTGGAGTTGAACCGTAAGAAACTTGTTTTTCTATTTGAACATGAACTTTTCCTGTTGAACAACGAGGTTCTGGTTGAACCTAAAAGTTCCGCTTGAACTGACTTTTTCCGGTTGAAAGGAATTCTTTCGTTTGAACAATGAAGCAGAGACAGAAGAGAGAAAGGTGATCTCTGCGACACTTTTCTGGTTTATCCGACAATCCACAGCCAAAAGTAATCCTCTACAACACTCCATCTTTTCCTACACGTTTAACCTTTGTATCTCTTCTTTCGGCTTCAACAGAGGTAACCATAGTGACCGGTCTCAAGCGTTCTTCATAGTTGCAGAAACCCGTCACTTTCGTAGCATTGAAACCCTAATCACGAAACCTGTTGTTATCATCGTCATCTTTCTGTCTGAACCAGTTCTCATCATAGTCTTTACGAACTGGGTCAGTTACCCTAGTCGTAATCATCTTCTTTAACCATTAACCCCATAGCCATCGTCGACCCTTATCAAGCACAAGCATGATTTCGAGCTGCAGTCTCGTATATATCAATTTTTTGAGTTCCATCGATCTTCATTATAACCTTCAACACACACACAATGTTTCTGGTTTTCTCAAGGATTCGAAGAGAGAGAAAGTGTAGATGTGAAAAGGGAAGGTACATAGGTGTGGACATATACACACATCTCGAAAATATGTATTGATGTATAAAGTAAAAGTACTATGAGAGAGAAAAGGTGATCAATTTATTGTGAGTAGGTTTTGAGGGACACAAGAAATAAGTCAACAGTCTAGTCTGCTACAAAAATTTGATAGTGATAGATCATGTGGTACAGGAAATTGTCCGTTTATTTTAGAAAAACAAAAATCGGACTAGAGGATAAAGACAAGGAAAGTCAAATGATAGATGTTGTAAACCAATACTCTTGAAATTTACAATTGAATGAAAAATGTGAAATGATTTGATTCTTTTAGAAACAAGAAACTCACACACGTTTTAAATGAAAAATAATTTGGACAGAAGATAGCATTTAATTATTTTCTCAACCCATAAGAGTAAGTAAACCAAAGAAAGAATTTTAGACATGCTACCCAGGTAAAGCAAAGGTGTAAAATCACATTGATGAGAAACTTTCTTCATTCAGATTTGTAATGTCAACACCATGAGGCTTTTGGTACAAAACATATCTTTAAAGACTCAAGAACATAGCAGATAAAGGCTTTGAACAAAAATGGAGGGGATTTCAAAAAGCTTTTTAAGAATAAAAACATCTCCATTGGTTAAAAAAACAAACATATGAACACAAAGTTGAGATGTCAACCGTGAGGTTGCATTATCTCGACCATGGCTCTGATGCCAATTGAAAAACCGAGGTGGTGACCAAATACCTTGGTTGCGGAAGCAGATCGAGTCTTTGTGTAACTAGTTTTTGTAGAAACAAATGAACATGATATGAAAAACGAATGGTGTTTGAGATGTGATGATGATGATGAGCAAAGCTAGTAAAACATGGATAGATGAAGCACAACATAGATAGATAAACAAGGTGAAGTAGGATAATCAAATATAACCAAATGATTACAATTTACCTACTCCACGCATCCCGGGTATCATGAACTTACTAGGTGAGTTCATGAACCCTTACAAGCTTCAAAGAACCATGACTAACTCTCTCTCACTAAACATATATCATCGAGACATTCCTCAATGGGATATGTCTCTATATATAGTACAAGACTCACTAAGGGCATAATAGTAAAATACTAACTAGTGATGATATTCTCTAGAGCCTTTTCTTTAGTCGATTCGTATCATGGTCTTCACCGTGTTGTAAGGCCGGTATATAATAAGTGGCCGTTGAGTAGTAATCACATCTATCCAAATTGGCTCGATCTCGAGATTCCTAACAATCCCCCCCCCCCCCCAACAAGATTTAAAATAGTGAAATGGGGCCATGAAACTCACCTTTGGGTGCACAGTAATTCCAGATAAATAACAACAGTAAGTAGCAAATAATGAGTCTTGTGTAATCTACCAAGCACCTAACGAGCATACATCCATAAAGGTGTTTTCAATTACAACGACTAAGTCTAGACCAATTATGAAATTTAATAATGTCAACTATGAAAGGATGAAGACTCGTTAAATCCAAAACGGGTTGAGGTTGGTGCGTAGCCAAAAATCATGATGATTACAAAAGTCGACAAAAAGTATATTATTTACTAATAATAGGCGTCCATGAAATCAGATAATAATATATGCATATATACATAAATATATATACATCACCAAATATACAATTATGTTAATAACAAGTACTCAAAATATACCTATATATTTATAAATATTCATATAAATATATATCTAACGATTAGAATGTTTATATCGCAAAGTACGTATATTTATAACTATTCATTTATGTATTTTCTACACAAGCGTAGGGACTTATACACCGTTCCATTTATGTTTATTTAATACCGAGGTATATATATATATATATATATATATATATATATATTATCTATACTATATATAATACATATTGCTCTAGAGGGCATTTTCGTCATGAAAAATGCTTAAGCCTTTAGACGCGTACAAGTAGTTGTTCAGCATGTACAAGTCATAAGTCATTAGACCATTGAAAATTTGAAAATAAAGGCTTTGGCTTTGACGGCTGGACACATATTTCAATATGATTCGAGTTTTAAAATTCAAATAACGCATCTACTTTATCTCTGTGATTGCCTTTTATCGGGAGCATGCGCGCATGGGCATAGAGAAAACAAATCTCAATATCACTATTGATATCGACCTATCTATCAGATCTAAAACCAAACAACCGCATCTCTCTCTCTCAAAACCACATATCCCAGCTTCTCAAATCTTCTCAAATCGAAAGCTCTCCCAAATCCGGTTGCAGTCAAGGAATTGTTGGAGTTAAACTCGAGTTAAACTCTGATTGGGACTGCATAGAAGCTATACATGATTTGAGCATCGAAGTTAAACCGGTTGCAGGTGGGATTCAAATTGAAGGCGCATAGTTCTGAATACCGATTTGAGAACTCTATAAATTCGATTTATGGCCTACATCGAAGGTGTGTTTCATCTCTCTGACAGATCGGATCGACTAAGGTAATCCTCCAACCGTAATAAAGTTTCAGTTGTTTAAATTTTGATAGCCGACCTGATGTTTCATGGTCATTTTTCAGATCTGTTCATCAAAGACGCCACCATCCCTAATAAAGTTTCAGATTTTTCAGACCTATTGTATCCGTGAAGGCCGCATCCCCAAACCTCTGAGTTTCATCTTCATAGACTTGATAAGTGACAATCTTAGATTCTCAGGTAATATAGGACGAAGCTGTTATTGTATATTCGGTTGATGACATAGAGGTGTATCACATTGGCAATCAAGGTTTGTTGTTAATCTTCTTATCCGTTGCTGCTTATTACTTCAATTTGTTTATGCTATTAGTTCAAGTTCATGAGTTTAATTAGTTTCCTTTAAGTTGTATACTTATTTGAGGCTTGATTTCTACTTATTAGTGGTTTAGCCAGATGGATGGGGTGGTTTGCACATGGAGATTTCAAACAACTCCGATCTGGAACCAGGGCGATGCCGGAGAATCAATCAGAAATATTGTGAATAGAGTTATTAATGGTGTTAAAGGAGGAGTTAAAGGCGCCTGCAGATCCCTGGTAAACGTAATAGTATTATTTATGCTCTTATCCGTGTCTGTGATCATCCATATAACATATGCAGTTTAATGGAAGTGCCTGAGCAGTGGTCCCCTCCATAAACTAAACCTTATACATTAGGAGGTATGTATTTTGTTTGACTTTGAGTTATGGATATCTTAAAATGTGTGATTTAGTATGTTGATGTTTCATTACTTAATGATCACATATCAGGTAAGTTTGTGTTTGAATGAAATTGAAGATTGAACAAATTTGGGTTAGTAGTCTTCGGTTTAATGTTGGTGACAAAGAAGTTGACACGTGCCTTATACATGCTTTTAGTCATTTGGATTAAACCTACCTATTCTCTGCTTACCGAGTAAACAACTTCTTATATGGATATTACCTGAAGCTCAGTTCAAGAGAAAACGCAAGAGCACCAGCTTTTGATAGAGCAATTTCAGTTTCTTCAACACATATTGAGAAGAAAGCAATTAAAGAACTTTTACATGTTGATAGTCAGAATGCAGCTGTAAGTTGTTTAATAACCTAATTAATTTTAGCCTCGCATCAATATAAAATTATGATCTTGCACATGGAGGGTGGATTTGGGGATTTTAAGTTAGGTGGTTTAAAGTCATGTCTTCTCTATGTATGATTTATGTACTCTGCATATATTGTGGTATTGTATAATATTATTTCAAGATGGTGTGGTGACCGTTGTCGATTTTCTGCTTTAGGGACAACTCACCTTTTTGACCTTGATTTTGATTCTGCTGATATTTGATGCTACCATAACAAAATTGTAATAATTTTACTTTTCTGCTCCATCACAAAATATAGCCTAAGTTTACTTTTAGCATTCCATTTACTGTAATAATTGTCCTTATAAAAAATAAAGCCAACTCATAGATGCTTTTACTGATCTTATAATTGTCCTTATCAAACCTTGTGATAATAATAGTTTTTGTATAGCTTTATGCAATATATGATATACGATAATTTTTTTAGCTAAAATCCCTTATTTTCTCAGAATCTAACCTTATTTAACCCTCATTTTTTATATTTCAGGTTGTTAGACGTCAAAGCAAGAGCCAGTCAAATGACTTCCAGGCGGAACGATACAAAAGGTACACACTAGACTATTTTTCATTTCATTCGAAGTTTATATGCAAAAGTTTTATCCTCCAAAGTTCAATCATTCTAAGCATATTAAGTCGTGGAAGTAATTATTGGGTCTTGAAGAATTAGAACCAGTTTGATTTGGATTTTTAAATAGGTAAGCAATTATATGGTTATCTCAATGTGAATGGGTCAAACCTTAGTCAATAAAACAGAAGCAGTTAAGGTTTCTACAAACCATACTGAAAATGCAGATGAAATTATAGAAAGTGGTGTGAATTTGGATAATTTATTCAGAATAATTGAAACTGATTTTAAAAGATTGGATAGGTATAACTAAAAATAATAGAACTACCCCATAGTGAAAGAAGAATCAGTTCATCATTACTATTTGTGGCGTTTAGGAAGTCAAGTGATTTTATAGTTGATATCGCATTAATCTTATTATAACTTGGTGCCCATGAAAGTTTAGACATTTTTATGGGTCATATTGCATTAATCTTATTACTCTATCATACACTACATGTAAAGACGCATCTTTTTTTTAGTAATCCAATTTACATGTAGATCCATTATCTCCATTTTATTTCAATTTTTAGCTTCTATACGCACATGTTTTATGGAATGTCTTTATTTCAACACCAACTTGGTATATATTTCCAACTCTTGCTGTTCATTTTGTTAAATACATACTAGATAGTTTTTAATGATCCATCTACAGCTCCAATATGCAGGATTCTTCGGATGTTTTACTGCTGCCATTCACAAATTCTTATAGTTCTGACCAATTATTTAAATTAAAACTGATCGTTTATTTTCAATAAATACGTTGAGCTTAAAAATCAAAGGAGATGACAAGAATTTCAAATTAATAAGGCAGAGATTTAATAAAGCTTATAACAACCCAACCATTTAAATAACTAAGCATCTAACTACAATATCCAGAACCATAAACATATTAACAACAGTTTTACAGAACCATAAACATATTAACTACAATTTTCCACCTCTAAATTTGAACTCATTTTCAGGAATAGCATCCAGTGTTTTCTTTTCACTTCCATAATAGAAACAATATCAGGTTATCACTTATTCTCTAAGATTCCAATACATTATCTTACTTTAAAACCTTTAATGTTACTATTTTTCATTTTGTTGATCACACATGTAGATGAATGCTACTCCCTGTGATGAGGTCCCGCTGTAAGATCTTCTGATCGCCATGGAATTGGTTTCATTACATGTTTTCCATAATATTTAAAGAGGTTATTATGATTATTGCAGATGCTACTCAAACCAAGATTCTATTGGATATGTTTATGCTCCTAAATCTTAATGGTGGCTTGGGGACAACAATGGGACGCATTGGTCCCAAGTAAGTGGTTACTTGTTTAATAGTTAATTAAAAGTCAAGTGCATATTTAATTTTGTGATTTTATTACGAGCTCCGAATATTTTTTTCATACTGATCATGGAGATAGGTTGTATATCCACAAAGTATAAGGATTTTGTATTTAGTCTGCAGATTCTTCTGGTGCTGTAAGTTTACGTCGTTTTGAATTTTTATGCTTTTTCGGGAAGAACTGGAACACTTAATCTGCTTTAAACAAAGTATAAGCATTTTGTATTTAGTCTGTGGATGCTTCAGTCCATGGTTTTTAGACTGTTTTGGACTGTACTTAGGCTGCGTTAAAAATGTTTTGTGCTAAAAATGTTTTGTGCCTACGGCTTAATATTGTTTTGTGTCAGTTTTTAGGGGTCCAAAGCAAGAAGCTTGTTGGCTTATGACATGACCTAGGGTCAAAATAGATTGTAATCTTGTGCCATGACTTCGAAAGCACAAAGGTACTTGAGATTCTATACCTTGGCTTACATGTTTTCTTTTTTGCCTTTTGTTTTGATAAAGAAAAAGTAAAACTTTGTTGTTCTGAAATGATTTCATTGTTAACGTGTTCTTGTTTCATTTTTAATACTTGAGAACAAACCATGTTGTGATGGTTTTTATATGTTGTTTTTAATGTTCTTTACAAATTTCATTTTCTTTGCAGGTTTGCGCTTTATTGCTCTTAGTTTGTGTTGCTACTTAGAAAAATTTGGTGAAAAACATTGGAGTTTTGTGTGAAGATGTGAATCAAGCCTTGGTTATCACATGGAGATTTATGGAGCGAAAATATATTGTTATCTTGTGTTTTTATAAATAAATATAAGGGTTTATAGCTCAATTTTTATTGCAATAAGCTCACACGTTGTTTAAACTATATAGTTATTCATCATAATACTTCAGAAAGTTAATATTCGCATCTGCTTCATCGTAAGCGTGTAGATTTTGTGTATCGTGTGGTACATTGTCGTTGCATCGCGTAGATAGAAAAACGAGTACTACGTTGTAAGGTGTCACCGATGCCGTTGTCGTTTTGCACATGCAGAAAACGAGTACCGTGTTCTAAATCGTTGTTGCACTGCTTTGCACTAATAGAAACGAATACCACTTTATAGATTGTCGCGCCATCGCAATGGGCGGACAAAAGACGAATAACGCGTTATAATTTGTCGCCGCCGCTGTCATAACGTGCAAACAAACGACCAATATTTGCTTATACACTGTCGTCGCCGCCATAACAAACGAACAAATGACGAATAACACGCTATACACTGTCGCCGCCGCAACGTGCGGGCACACGGCTAGTATATATATATATATATATATATATATATATATATATATATATATATATATATATAGGGAAGGGTTCTGTGTAGACCCCTTAAATTTTGTAGACCTCGTAGACCCCTATAAAACTCAATAAAAATAAAACTCAGTGTTGTAAATTTGGTTTTTTTTATTACGATAAGTTTTAAGAACCAAAAAAATAAATAAATAAATTAAAAAAAACAAAAAAACATTAAAAATCGAACATTTTAAGACAACGAGTTTTAAAATAATGAGTTTTAAACGCAACACTGAGTTTTATTGAGTTTATTGAGTTTTAAACTCATTGATTTTTAATACTCATTGTCTTAAAATGTTCAATTTTTAATGTTTTTCGTTTTTCTTTTTTTTTAATTGTCTTTTTTTTTGTTCTTAAAAGCTTATCGCAAATAAAAAAAAACTAAATTAACAAAACTGGGTTTTATTTTTAGTGAGTTTTAATGAGTTTATTGAGTTTTATAAGGGGTCTACGGGGTCTACAAAAAATAAGGGGTCTACAGGGATCTTTTACCTATATATATATATATATATATATATATATATATATATATATATATATATATATATATATAGGGTGAGGTTCATTGTAGACACTTTCGCATGTGAAATAGCTCTTTTTCACATGTGAAAGTTTCTAATTAATGAGAAAAAAGAAAAAAAGAAAAAAGAAAATTAATCACAACCATTAGATCTAATGGTGAAAAAGGGTGTCTACCTATCTACACTTATGGGGGTGTCTACAATGAACTTTTCAATATATATATATATATATATATATATACACAATATATATATATATAGGGTAAGGATCATATGAAAAAACAACTTTTATTGCGAAAACACGAAAACAAATATTAAAACCTCTATAACTTTTCATATGTTAATATATTTTTTTTTAAATTTGCACCAAAATCCTTAAAATTATATTATCTATAGTTCTGGAAAAAATGAAAAAAAAATCAAATTTTTTTTTAAAATTATTATTGCACTGGTGCAATAAATTTATTATTATTATTATTGCACATATGCAATAATATTAAAACCTTTATAACTTTTTCATATGTTAACATTTTTTTATAGAAAATTGCACCATAAATCTTATAATTCTGTTATCTTTAATTCTGGAGAATATTAAAAAAATTCAACGTTTTTTTTATTTTTTTTATTGCACATGTGCAATAAAAAATTATTATTGCACATGTGCAATAATATTAAAACATTTATAACTTTTTCATACGTTAATATTTTTGATAAAAAAATTATACCATAGATCTTATAATTATGTTATCTTTAATTCTGGAAAAAATAAAAAAATAAATTAACGTTTTTTTGTTAAAATTGCACATGTGTAATATAATTAATACGTATTATTGCACATGTGCAATAATAAAAAAAATCACGAAATTTTATATGTTTAATTTTTTTCCCAGAATTAAAGGTGACATAATTTTAAGACTTTTGGTGCAAATTTTTTTTTTTAAAAATATTAACGTATGAGGAAATTATAGAGGTTTTAATATTTTTTTTCGTGTTTTCGCAATAACATCTTGTTTTTATTTTATTCTTCCCATATATATATAGGGGAAGGATCCTGCGAAAACACCTTTTTTTGTGAGAACTGCGTAAACAAATCTTAAAACCTACATAACTTTTTCATATGTTAATATATTTTTTTAAAAATTTGCACCAAAAGTGTCACACCCCCAACCCCTTAACGGTATAAACTCCGTTAATGGTTAATGTTAAACAAAAGTTTTTCCCTTGCATCTTGGTCACTTTTACTTTTTTGTTATTTTGTAATCTTCAGGGTATGATACCTTATAGCTTCACAGTTACAAGTCATTTTCTCATTACTTTAGGTCTCTCATTTTCTATTTTTATTGGCATTACTATAGTTGGATTTCAAAGAAATGGGCTTCATTTTATAAGCTTCTTATTACCCGCAGGAGTCCCACTGCCATTAGCACCTTTTTTAGTACTCCTTGAGCTAATTTCTTATTGTTTTCGCGCATTAAGCTTAGGAATACGTTTATTTGCTAATATGATGGCCGGTCATAGTTTAGTAAAGATTTTAAGTGGGTTCGCTTGGACTATGCTATGTATGAATGATCTTTTGTATTTTATAGGGGATCTTGGTCCTTTATTTATAGTTCTTGCATTAACCGGTCTGGAATTAGGTGTAGCTATATTACAAGCTTATGTTTTTACGATCTTAATCTGTATTTACTTGAATGATGCTATAAATCTCCATTAAAGTGGTTATTTATTTATAATTGAACAAAAGCGAGGAGGCGAAGCCGCTTTACCGAATTGTAGAGGTGAAGGAACGAGAACTCCCCCCAAATCGACAGAAAGATTCCGAGCACGTCTGGTCAAAGTATATCTTGTCTTTAATTCTATTCTAGTCTAGTTTAGGAAGTTTTGCACATATCCGCGGGTTCTTCAATTTTCTTTCTTCCTCATAGACGAAAGAAGTAAGGTGGTATACTATATTTATCCGCTTATTGGAACTCCTTATAATGACCTATGCATTCTGTTATCATTTCCAGTTGTTCGATCCATTGTGATTTGGTTCCTTGGTGTGGAGAGATCTCTGCCATAAAAGAAAAGAGAGAGCTTGTAGGCCTTATTCTGCAGATCAAAGAGCGACTTAATTCCCCATTCATCCGAAATAGTATTTTAGTATAGAACAGAGGCATTGTGGGCCGACGACTATGACTACATGCGCATCTAGTGCAGTGGCTTGGAAGCAAGCTACCTTGACCATCTTTCGAAGTTCTAAATAATCTACTGATCAAAGGCTGTAAGGGCGGGCTGCTCTACATTCAGCCACATCACAGTGACCCCCGAAGCGATCTTATTCTAGTTGCGGGACGAAATCCGACAGCCAATTGCTGGCTCTGAATAACCAGCCCAGCAAGAAGCTCAATTCTTCTATAACATAACGGGGCGGGGTTACGCGCGAGCCGAGTGACGTAGGTGCACAAGAGTACTTCGCGCCACAACCATCTCTTTTTTATAGGTTCTACGGACCGATGCCTGCTGCTTCATCTGGGAGAAAATAATCATAGATATGCCGGTCATTAGAAGGAAGAACCACCATAAAAAGATTCCTCGTGTATCATCTGTAGCAAAATTATGAACGGGAGCTAGCAATCCGGACCGTATTGAAGAGGTTCCTGAGACACAGCATGGAAGAGTCACAATATTCAGAAACGAGGTCCAAGAATGAAAAAGGGGTGCGAGCAAACCAGGACCACAACCATTAGTTACAAATACTAAACGAATCAGAGTTAGTCCAAA